>JBBIGC010138854.1:0-21434 GCA_037576955.1 Lepidarchus adonis
AGGCATTAGTTCACTTTTATTCAAATTTATCCTATATCCAGAGAAGGACCCAAATAACTTAATTTTGTGTAATATGGTGGGGATAGTCTTGCCTGGCTGGGTGATATATAATAACACGTCGTCCGCATAGAGTGAAATTTTGTTAGTGGTTATGTTTGTATTGTAACCAAAGATGAATGGATCTTTGCGTATACTTTCAGCCAGGGGCTCTATTGCCAAGGCAAAAATCAATGGAGAGAGAGGGCAACCCTGCTTCATCCCCCTGTGTAAGCCAAAATATGGGGACAGGATCTGGTTGGTGAGGACACGAGCCTTTGAGTTGACATAAAGCAATTTCACCATCGAGGTGTAGTTCTGACCCAATTTAAATCTTTCCAATATTTTGAACAAATAGGGCCATTGAATCTTGTCAAATGCCTTTTCAGCGTCGAGTGCCAAGACTGCCATCTCTTCTTTAGGTCTGGCAGTGGAGTAAATGATATTAAATAATCGCCTAAGATTGAAAGATGAATTTCTTTGGGGTATAAATCCTGTCTGATCTGGATGCACCAACTATGTTAGAAGAGGATTTAATCTGTTGGCAAGTATTTTAGAGAATATTTTCCCATCCATATTTAGCAAGGAGATGGGACAGTAGGAACCAACACTCTCAGCGTTCCTGCCCTTTTTATAAATAACAGTTATAATTGCCTCTGTAAGAGTGGGGGGGGGGGACTTTGTCAGCTAAAGCTTTAGTAAATGTTTTATATAGGTATGGGCATATAGTCTCGCTAAATTTATTATAGAATTCACTGGGGAAGCCGTCTGGTCCAGGAGCTTTGTTATTTTTACTTGAGGCAGTTGCCCTCTTGATTTCTTCTATTATTATTTCTGAGTTTAATCGCGCAAGTTCCTCCTCCCCTAAGTTTGGAAAGGAGCATTTATCCAAGAACTTTTCCATTGAGTCATGATCTATCTCGTTTGCAGTGTATAAATTTTGGTAAAATTGGAAAAATTGGGTATTAATGTCTCTGGGATTTGTTAAGGCTTCACCTGCATTATTTGTAATTTTATGAATTGTATGATCTTGTTCTTGTTTCCTAAGTTGCCTTGCTAATATTTTATGTGGTTTATCACCAAACTACTATTTCTGCTTAATGTACAAAAAGGCTTTACTGATTTTTGCTGAGAGTAGGTTATTATATTTATATTTTAAAGATAGTATTTCTTTATGTAGTATGGTAGACGGTGATTGGGCATTTTTTGCGTCCAAGTCTTTAATTTGTTTGTCCAGATCAAGGAGCTTAACCTGGTTTCTCTTTCTTCTGGCTGATTCATAAGAAATAACAGCGCCCCTTAGATAGGCCTTCAAGGCCTCCCAGAGTGTGGCGGGTTTAGTTTCTGGATTGTTATTTACATCAAAATACAGAGAAATTTGTGCTTGTAAGTAATCATGAAAATCCTTCTCACCCAACAGAAGAGGATTCAGCCTCCACATGGGCTGGGGTCTATTTACATTTTTGATATTTAGGATCTGTCAAGATAGGGGTCTAACACACAGTTAAAATCCCCACCAATAATGAGATTTGTTTGGGACATGTCTGGTATAAGTTTCATCACTTTTTAAAAAAAGGATGGGGTGTCCACATTTGGCGCATATATATTCAATACAGTGAGGGGTATAGAAAACAACTCCCCGACCACAATCAAATAGCGTCCGTTTTTATCTGATATTGTACTCTTATGTACAAATGGAATACCCTTCTTTATCATGATAGCTGTACCTCTCGCCTTAGCAGGGAACGTAGAATGATACACATTCTCAATCCACCTACACTTTAATCGTATATGAAATTTATCTTTCAGATGAGTTTCCTGTAAGAACACAATGTCTGAACTCAATGTTTTAAGATGAGACAGGACTTTCCCTCTTTTCACCGGGTTATTTAAACCTCCAACTAACAAAAGCTACATTCCTACCGCTTTGTAGGCTTACATTGCTCTGAGTAAGCATATTAATCATAAGTAGGAAATGTTATTATTTGGCTCTCAGTGTTTAACGTGACAGAGCGGCAGCCGGGGGTGGGACCTGTCACTCCCTTCCCTCCCTTCCCTTCCCTCCCCTCCCCTCCCCCCAAGCTCTCAAAATAAGCATTAGAAAACACAGGTTTAAATAAATGAGCATAGGGTAAGATAAACTCTGGCCGCCTATCAAAAAGTAAACAAGCAGCAGCGCAAGAAAGCAAAAAAAGGAAATTGTTTAAACTTAAATGAAACTTGAAATCTGTTCACAACTTTTAAGGTGGATGAGGTATTTCTCCGTGTATTCGAGGGCCTTCTGGGGATCAGTAAAAGATTTCCTCACATCGCCATGAGTCACTAATAGTTTCGCGGGGTATACCAGCCCGTACCTGATGCCGGGTATCCCGCGTAGCATCCCTCTCACATTTGCGAAAGCGACTCTGCATTTGGCAACAGACGGAGGGAAATCTGGGAAGATGCTTATCTTAAACCCCCTATACATGAGGTTCCTATTCTCTACAACCTTCCGCAGTATTTCCTGGAAACCATCAACATTGATTAATTCTTTAAAGATTTTAAAGCGGTTTTTGATGAGCCCTACGATGGCATAGACCCTGGAAAAAGACTGTTGAAATTAAAGCAAGGAGCTAGGTCTGCACATTCTTATGCAATGGAATTTAGAACATTTGCAGCAAGCAAAAAAGTATTTCATGACATGCTGGGACAATTTGTGATTACCTATATTGATGACATTTTGATTTATTCAAAAGATAAGGATCAGCATGTACAGCATTGTGAAGCGGGATGAGCACGTGGAAGGAGCTGAGACAAAAGGTATCAAGAAAATTAACCCAGAGGGGAAGTTTTATTAACAATTTAAAAAGAAAAGGATTTAGCAGAAAGAGTAGAGCTTGCCGCCATCTGCGGCTGTTTGGGCGTGTCTCAACTGCGAGCCGCATGCTCCTTGTTTACAAACAGCCCTGAGTGCTGCTAATAATGGGGACTCAGGAGCTGTCCGAGGGGCTAATCTCCAACATGCTTTGAATCCCCTCGCTGGAACAGGGCGGTGACACGTGTCTCCGGTGGACCATGTGACATTCCCCCTTCCTAAGACCTGACCATGGGAGTGGGGCAGGGCATTGGTCCAGAGAGTCGACAGACGTGAGAGACCATCAGCATTGCCGTGTTTAACTCCAGAAAGATGCTGCACATTGAAACAGTGGTCCTGTAGCTCTAGGAACCAGAAACACAATTGGGTGGTCTTCACCCTTGAATTCATGGGACAAGACAGCACCCAGACCAGTCTCTGATGCGTCCGTGTGAACAACAAAGGGACGATCAAAGTCCGGGGTCCGTAATACTGGGTCTGTAGTGATGGCCTTTTTTAAAGAGGTGAAGGCGTCCTCTGCGCTGGGGCTCCATTTTACCCGCTCTGGTACATTCTTCTTGGTCAGGTGCGAAAGTGGTACTGCCAGGGAAGAGAAATAGGGAATAAATATCACTACTAACCCTAGGAAAGAGTCACCGTGGCCCCCATATCCAAAGTGGCCGGAACTTTTTGTCCATCTACTCTCACATCCACTTGTTTGGCTCCTCCCACCGCCGAGCCCCCGTGCAACATACAACCAACCATCCAGGCTTTGCATGGAGCTCCTGAGGGCCGATGCCCAGGATCGGTGGGCATGGGTTCATCGCGAGAAGTGCTGAGGCCGGCTCTTACTGGGCCAGGGGTTCACAGGTGCTCATTCGCGCTAGGGGTGGGAATCGCAGGGTATCTCATGATACGATACGATATGCGATATGTGGTCCACGATAATGATAATATCGCGATACCACGATAATCAATATATCGCACGACAAGTACGTATTGATATAACACAGAAATATGGGGATGCGTTATTAACTTACATAAGTAACAGCAATGATATTCAGAGGTGAGTCAACTTGGCGGCAAATGTGTACTCATTTAAATATCGATATTGCTGCCGGCGTATCGATTATCGTATCGCGTGAGCAAGGACGACGATATATCGCAATATCGATATTGTGGCCCACCCCTAATTCGCGCCACCGTCCAGCGAGAGAAAGGGGCCTGCAGGGTTTTTCTCGCAGTGTGCGCCGCTTTATCAGGCCAGCTCTCCTTAGCCGAGCTCCGAAACATATCCACCCGTTCGGCAAAAGCCACCAACTCAGCCATGTTGGTGGGAGCCAGCTGTCCCACCACCACCTGTGTAGCAAATGGGAGGGCCCATAGGTAACCGTCCATAGCGACCCTCTCGACTACCTGCTCGGCCGTGTGTTCCTTGGGGCAGAGCCAACGCCGAGCCAGAAGGAGAATTTTAGCAGCTTGAGCTTGGTGTGTGCTGGCTGCTTCATATTTCCACTTAAGGAAAGAGGCCATGGCGTGTTCAAGAGTTAACCCCAATCGCCTTAATATGGGATATTATAGGATATTAGAATCGTCCACGTCCACCCCCTGAGGTCAAAATAAGTTTGCTGAGGCTCACCCGTCAAAAAGGGGGCATTAATGCTCGCCCAATCACCACCGGCCCATTCTTCTCAACAGGCTACCATCTTGAAGGTGTGGAGGAAAGCTTC
Organism: Lepidarchus adonis; assembly: GCA_037576955.1. Taxonomy (NCBI): domain Eukaryota; kingdom Metazoa; phylum Chordata; class Actinopteri; order Characiformes; family Lepidarchidae; genus Lepidarchus; species Lepidarchus adonis. The sequence continues at coordinate 4,600 of JBBIGC010138854.1, forward strand.
CACAACATCTCCTGTGGCAAACTTCGTCAGATAGTCCCTCGCTTGCCTTCTTTCCTCTGGGAGGGGAACGTGGGCAGCACTCTGCTGACGAAGGGCTTCAGCAGTAAGCAAATTAGTGTTTGCCGCCAATGTGGCGACCTGTTCATCGATAAACACCATGAGCTGAGTGAGATCAGTCTCGTCGTTGTCTCTGTCCCCTGGAACACACAACAGCACAGGTTACAGGAGAACCAACCCCAACGACAAAAATCACTTGCCAAAATTTTATCAATGATAAAGGGCGTCCTCGGGTGCACTTCCTGAAGTCCTTGTTCTGACCGTGCCCGCATTCTCCACCAATTGTGAAGCGGAATGAGCACACGGAAGGAGCTGACAGGGTATCGAGAAAATTAACCCCGACAGGATGTTTTATTAACAAATTAAAGAATATTTTGTTCTTTGGAGTTCTTAAAGACTGCCAAAAGATTGAATTTGAGACAATGCAGGTGGGCAATGTTTTTCACTCGCTTTCGAGTCAGTATTTCCTACAGACCAGGTTCCAGGAATGGGAAGGCTAATGCTTTGTCAAGGGCTTTTCAAGAGGAGGATCAATGGAAGCACCTACAATGATTCTTCCGGAGATATGTTTCCTTGGCCCTATTGGTTGGGACCTGGAGAAGGAGATCGAGAAAGCTCAGCAGATGGAAGAAGTACCCACTGAATGTCTGGCAGAGAAGGTGTACGTATCTTCCAACCTAAGAGACAGATGGTGGGCTCACAACAGTACCGCCTCAGGACATCCAGGTATACAACATACCATTTTGATAATTTCAGAAAGGTTTTGGAGGCCCAATTTGAACAACACTGTGAAGGATTATGTACTGATTTAATTATGTACTGTTCTATATGTGCTCAGACCAAAGCTGTGAAACAATTATCTGTAGGTAAGCTCTATTGCCTTTGCCCATCCCACAGAGACCTTGGTCTCATTTATCTATAGATTTGGTCACTGATCTACTAGTATCAGAGGGAAATACGTGTATCTTCGTCATTGTGGACAGGTTTTCTAAATCTTTCTAAACCTTTGCTTAAATTATCCACTGCTTTCCAGGTAGCACAAGTAATTTTTCAGCATGTGTTTCATTATTTTGGTATTCCAGAAGACATAGTATCAGACAGAGAACCATAGGGTGGTTATTTCAAGGGTGTGAAGGGTGTTTCTGAAGAAATTGGATGTTACAGTTAGTCTAAGCTCAGGAATCCACCCCCAGTCTAATGGTCAGACAGAGAGGGTAAACCAGGAACTAGGGCAATTTTTGGAATGTTACTGCCAAAACCAACAGTCTCATTGGGCTAAGTTCATACCCTGGGCAAAATATGAACAGAATTCTCTTAGACATTCTTTTGCTAATCTCACTCCCTTCCAGTGTGTACTAGGTTACCAACCAGCCTTGCTCCCTTGGAATCCTGTTCCTTCGGGAATCCTTGCTGTAGATGATTGGTTTCAGAAAGCCACTAAGGTTTGGGAGGAAACTCATGCTAATATTACAGAGGCAGTAGGATGACAGAAAAGGTAAGCTGATAGACATAGAAGGGAACACACAGAATTTCCAGTAGGCTCTAGAGTATGGTTGTCCACCAGAGACATTAAGTTACATCTGCCATGTAAAAAGCTGAGTCCTTTAAAATATTGGCTAAGGTTAACAATGTGTCCTATAAACTGTTGCTACCAAACAACTTCCGTATCTCTCCTGTTTTTCATGTCTCGTTGCTGAAGCCTGTCTTGGATGGCCCCCTGGCTGATGGTGTCCCAGGTGCGGATCCCCACCTGCTTTTGAAGTAGGTGACTCCCTGGCATACGCTGCAATACCTGGTAGACTGGGAAGGTTATGGGCCAGAGGAGAGGTGTTGGGTTCCGGCAGCTGACATCTTAGACCCCAGCCTCATTGACGAGTTTCGCGTTCGCTGTCCGGATCATCCGGATTTCTGACAGCGACCGTCAGAGGGGGGGTTCTGTAAGGAGTACGGAATACTGATCACTCTCTGGCCACACCTCCCACAGGTGTTGCCAGTAAGGGCCATCAAGGAGGTCTCCAAATATAGACTTGTTTGTCCAAACTTTTCTGAGCTTGACTTAGTATTTGATTTGATGGATTTTTTGACCATTGCTTTGCATTTTGACCAGGTTTTTGTCTTTGCCTTTGATAACTCTTTAGCCATGTTTTTGTATTTGTATACTGGAACTGGAACTTCATTCATGGAATTGTTTGTATGTATTTTTGCATTGGACTTTATTAAACCTTTTTATCTGCACTTTCGTCCACCTCTCATTGCAAGTGCCACAGTGTATTTACATAGGAAGGTGAAAGGGGACATTTACAAAGGGAGAAAAACAGGGAAAGCAGTCTTTATAATTGTGAGAATTAAAAAAGACAAAGAAATTTGCAAAAATAATCAAAAAAAAGGAAAAAGAAGAAAAAATACTTATATTCCATTGGCTTTGAAAGAGGAGTTGAGTAGCAGATGAATTCCCAAAGTCCATGAAGCAAAAGTGAAGCAGTAGAAATATATACAGGTAAAAGGAAAGACCCTCCTGGAAATATAATGGAAACAGTTTTACTAACTTCTCGTTATTCTGTACTCAATGAAAGAAAGGGTTACTTATGAAGAGTAGAAAGCCATTAAGCTTTTCTCCAAGAGTTGACAGGATAGAGAGGCCTGGTAATAGGACTTGTTCTCTGACTTATAAAGGGAAGTGAATGGACCCAATCAAATCAAGATCGCCCCTAGCGTCTGAGACTGGTAATAGTTGGTGACTGTTACATATCCCCCCCACCCCCTGCGGAAAAAGGCTTGACAGCCACGTAGTAGTTTTTAAAATTTGCTACATGGCCGTGTCCACCTGTTTAGAGTCACCTGCAAACTCGACCAGATAGTTAACAGCATTAATTACCTCCAATACTTTTGATGGTCCCCTCCACCTAAGGGGTAAGTTAACCATGAACGCATCGGCAGCGCGACTCTGGGGATGAGCGGGAACCCAAACTAGGTTACCGATGTCATAGCGAACGTTTTGTTGGTTAGTGTTGTAATATTTGGCCTGTTTCATCTGAGCATGTTGGACATTTTACTTTACCTGTTCCATCAACCAGGCTTGTTTTTTGACTGAGGGGTACGAAGGATGCTTGGGAAGCAAAATATTAGAGAGAGCCATTTTCAACGGCCCTTTCAGTGTCCTCCCTAATGCTATCTCCACCGGGGTCAGATTCGTACTCTTATGCCATGCGCTGTTAATGGCAAAACGAAATTCTGTCAAACATTTATCCCAATGCCTATGATAATCTTTAATAAAAGGCAGATGAGAGAACTTTATCTGTCCTCTTCATCAAATTTGCCTGTGGATGATAAGCCGTAGTCAATTTCTGGGTTACTCCCCATTGGCGACAAATAGAGTTGAATAAAGAGGAAGTAAGCTAAAGGACCCTGGTCTGATACCAGGTATTTAGGAGTACCCCACCTTGTGAATATTTCCCTTATCATAATGCTGGCAATTGTCGAAGATGTGGCAGAACGTAGCGGGAACAGTTCTACCCACTTACTAAAATAATCGACAACCTAGATTTTGGAAATGGACCCATAAGGTCTACAAGCCCAATTCCAAAAAAGTTGGAACACTGAACACATTGTGAATAAAAACAGAATGCAATGAAGTAGAAGTTTCAATTTTTTATATTATAATCAGAATAGAATATAGATAACATATCAAATGTTGAAAGTGAGACATTTTGACATGTCATGCCAAATATTGGCTCATTTTGGATTTCATGAGAGCATTCTAAAAAAGTTGGGACAGGTAGCAATAAGAGGCATGAGCATAACATGAGCAGTTTGGAATGATCTGCTTTTCTGCTTTAATTAGTTGAAATATTATCTGATCTTTATCTAAGTCGTAATATTATAGACAAATGTGAGCTGTGAATAAGACCTCCAATGTTAGTAGGTCTCTCGAGGTCAGAGCATTTTTGTTGGATTTAAGTCTGGGCCTGGACTTGGCCCATTTGAAAGGTAGGGTCATTGTCTTACGGCTTTACTGTACTCTACCGAGCTTCATATGGCCAACAGCCACCTATATTTTATCCTGTACGAGCATAACAGAGACATGGATGTGAGAATGCTCCTTGTAGAGTGCAGCTCAGCATTCAATACCATTGCTCCATCAAAGCTGGACAGCAAACTACAGGAACTGGGTATGAGCAGCTCTCTGCACAGCCTGATCCTCAACTTCTTGTCAGACAGACACCAGGTGGTCATACTTGGCACAATCCCTAACAGCTCCAACATCATTGGGAATTTTGCAGACGACACAACAGTGATCAGTCTAATCACCAATGGTGACATAACTGCAAACAGGGAGAAAGTCAAAGCACAGGTGACACAGGTGCCAGGAGAACTACCTCATTCTCAGTGTCGCAAGGAGCTGATAGTGGACTTCAGTGGGAAAAGGAGCACACCTCATCACCATCAACTGCACTGCTATGGAGATAGTAAGCGGTTTCTTTATTGTGCACTTAGTGGAGTGCGATGTTCTAAAAGGATAACTGTATATGAGCTTTCCTACCTCTAAAACATTTAGAGAAATCAGTGCCATAGGAAAGTGGAGAAGATCATCAGAGACCCAAGGCATCCCAGCCATAAACTGCTCCTGCCAGGAGGATGATGCTGCAGCATCCAGTCCCAGATCAACAGACTGAGGGACAACTTCTTCCACCAAGTCATCAGACTCTTGAACACTGTCTCTAATCATTAGTCATATTGACACTTCATGCACTCCTATTGCACATAATGCCATTCTGCACAGCACAGGTTGGGCGTCATTGCCCTGAGTGTTCAGATTACAATGGGGACCACTGTTGCCTTCACCTTCGACTTTTCTAGCTCTTCTCTTAGCCCTTGGTATTTTTAGAACTTCTCATGTCCCTTCTTCCTGATGTTACCATCACTTGGGATCACTAAATCTATCACTATGGCCTTCTTCATCTGCTTGTCCACTACTACTATGTCTGATTGGTTAGGCAAGGCAAAATGTATTTATATAGCACATTATCATATGTATGGTCATTCAATGTGCTTTACAAGGATAAAATTTCAAGAAAATATAGAATCACAAAGACAAGCATAGCATTAAAATATATAAATGAATATTTGTAAAAACAAAATTACAATTAAAAGTGAAAGATAAAAGATAGGATCACAGTTATAAAATACACCAAAATGGTGCAGCTTGGACACATCCTCAGTGATGAACCAAGGGTCATGGGGTGTTTTGGGTGTGAGATCATCCGACACCCTCTACTGGGCGACCCAGCTGGGGGTGATCAATCCCAGACGTGTCCAAGCAGTGCTACACCATGTCTCTGCCCTCTTGATCCACAACCACCTTGAGGCTTTTTCAGTGACCTCACTGATGGATCTGGTGGCTCTCTTCTCCTGCGTCCCGCTGATCCCAAGGAGCCTGAGTGCAAGGTTCAGGGATTGCCCCAGGAAACCCCTACAGCCCACCTAAAAAGGCTTACAACGGGCCCTCCATTCTTTTTCCCTGCCGACCACTACCAACTCCAGGTATTTGGCCTTCTTACGTTTCTAACTGAGGTCTTGCAAAGCTGCCAAAACCTGCTTGACCCACTGCCACTGTGCCTACTAAGACACTGTGCCTCAGCCTTGCTTCTGCCCATGAGACCGCCTGCTGAGCCTGCCACTTCCTACCTGTTCTCACCGAGATGCTGCCTTATTCTTGAGAGTAACGTTAAAACTGTCCCCAGGCTCTTCACTGGCTTTTCTGTTGAAATTTGTACTCCATCCAAGTAGAAGCGGTACTTGTCCTCCACTCCATCCTCAGGACTAGAGACCGTGATTTGGCTGGCTTATATGACATTCTCGCTCATGTCATTATCCTTTCCAGTCCTTGTAGAAGCCACCAGCACCCTGCTACTGATGCTGACGTAACAGTCAGATCATCTATGAAAGCTCGAATCAGAGTATGGTGAGTGTCTGATCTGGACAGGGAGCACTGCATTCCACTTCAGCAGCCTTGACAAGCATATTCATCGCTAGGGCAAACAGCACCACTGAAATCTAAGAGTAAGAGTAACTTAAGAGTAAGTAACTAAGAGTAATCTAAAATTAAATTATTTGGACATCAGAACAGAGGACATGTCTGGCATAAAACAAATACACTATTCCAGGAAAAGAACCTCATTTAATCTCACAAAGCTGACTAGACTGGAAAACACTGAACACAGATCTGAGATCATGAGTTAGAAAAGTTGGTGTGGTTAAAATTATTTGTGTGGTCTTGTGCAATCTATAGAAATAGAGCAGAAATGTGTCTTGTTTGTTGGTTTGTTTTTTGAAATCTTGCTTCTTTGAGAACTAATACAGGTGAAAATATTTTACTTGTTCCCTGGAGTTTAGGTTGAGATGGTGGAAAACAGAAGTTCCCCATGGAACCATCAACCACCATTTTCACCAATGCACTCACAGTATATAAGAGCTTGTGTACTGGCAGGTCAGGCCATTGAAAGAAAAAGGTAGGGGTCTACAGGAGGAACTTGTAAATAATTTTATTTACTGTGAATATTTCTTTAAATATTTTGATGAAATATTACAGAAGTATCAATAATATAATCAGTAATGAAAGTATTTGGGGGTATGTGATTATTCTATGCAGGCATAAGGTAACTGATCTGATTTGTTTACTGACTTATTTGATAATACAATGCTTGACTGTTTTTTTTTTTACTGTTTTTTTACTGTGTAAAGAAATTTTTGTTGTTTAAGCTTAAAATAAAATATGCTGATATGTTAAAAGAACAATAATCAGGGTTTTACATTTTGTAAACTTTTCTTTAAGTCATCAACTCGTAATATATTTTACCCATTTTAAGCTAAAACATTTATTTGTTTATTTGTATTTTTACACTATAGTGAAAAACAGCTATTTGTTGATGTGAACATACCTCCTCACACAAAGTGCACCACAACAAAATGTGACTTTTAACCAGCTTTTAACAGCACCCGGGGAGCAGTTTAGTGTAGTTGGACTATTCCTTGCATCAGGGTACCTCAGTGGAACCTCAGCCAGGACTTGAATCTGCAACCTTCTGGCAAAGTCCTAACAACTAGGTCACCATTGATCAACACTGTGGTGTATAAATGCAGCATTGATTAAATATATTTGACATACTAATTTTTACTGCATGTGGATATGTGTTCCAGACCATGAACCTCTCTGCAGGTTCTGAATATGACAATTTCAGCCTGCCTCTACAGAATGCCGCCCCGCGGGACAGCTTCAGTGCCGCTCTCACCAAAAACTTGGTGGCCATGCTAGTGTGGCTGGCCCTCAGCATCATCAACAGCAGCATGGTGTCCACTTTCCTCCAGCACAGGGTCTTCTATGAGGATCCACGATACATCATGTTCATTTACATGGTGGTTAACGATGCCATCCAGCTCACGCTTGTCACTGGTCTGTATGTGGTGAGTATTGAGCAGATCTTTTACAGTGGGTTTTTTAGTAAAAATTATGCAGAATTATGATCAGTTTTAGAAATTTGGTTATGAGAGAGAAACATAGGATTTTTTGCTTATATTATAATAATGGCTGATCGTTATTCTGACCAGTAAATATATGTAAGATATAAAAATATAAATTTTCATGCTGGTTATAGCCTCAGTAATATTACTGTATGACAGATTATGGAACCTTTGCTTGAAAGTGTGTAGCCTAATGTCTTGTTTATAATAATAATAATATACACTGATCAGCCATAACTTTAAGACCACCTGCCTAATAGTGAATAGTGAAACAGCTCTGTGCTGCACTGTGTCTGCTCCTATTAGAGCAGCATTATGTACAACAGGAGCTTCTCTTTTGATGCATCAGTGAGCCTTGGGTGTCCATTATAGTAACTAACATGTAATTAAAAAAATATTTTACACAGTGTTTTTGTCTTGGTTTTTATACCATAATTAATGTAATTTGCATAAAAATTTAGAGGCTGTAGACCTTAATTAACCTTATTAGGCATTTTCCTTTTTATTATTATTATTTATTTATTTGTATTTTTAAATTATTAGTATTATTATTTAAGACATCCATCAATCTATTATTATCTGTTTAACCTAAATAGGATTGCAGCACGTGTCCAGGTTTCATGAAGGGAAATAAGGACTAACACCCTGAAGAACATCCTACCACAACACAAACTCATTCACACAGTCACAACTAGGGGAGATTTAGAATGTTGTGTATATATTATATATATAACATTGCTTTTATATATATTAATAACATTGCTTTTCTTGTCATGTTATAATGGCACATAAATTAGACAGCAAGGTAACAGTCATTTCTTGAGGTGTTAAAATAAAAAAATAAGTGAGGACGAGGGTCTACGTAACAGGGTCAGAGCAGAAGGTCTTGTGACTCCAGGTCTGCAATAGTTAGTACCAAAAGTGATCCAAGGAAGGACAACTGAGTCGTGGGCACCACAGGCTCACTGATGCATGTGGGAAGTGCAGACTAGTCGTCCTGTTTGAAGAGCTAAAGTTCATGCTGTCTGCTGATAGAAAGATCACACAGTGCAGCACGGGCGCCTCAGAGTTGGTGTATGTATATCAGTGGTATGTCCTTGGCCTCTAGGTGAGCTACGCGTTATCTAAGATCCTGGCCTCAGCCTGCTGCCCACTCATCATGACGGCCGTTCTGACCACACGCTCCACACCCCTCATCCTTGCCGGCATGGCCATCGAGCGATACATCTCCATCTGCTTCCCCCTCCACTATGGCCACATGTTCACTGTCCAGCGCACCATCTGGATCGTGGGGGTCATTCTGGCCCTAAGTGCTGCACCTCCCTTCACAGACCTCTTCATAATCCTGGCCAAAGAGCCTCCTTCCTTCTTCCAGACATCCATTTTCTGTGACCACTCGCTGCTTTTTCGAGATCCCTCCATCTATTACAAGAACTGTGCCTTTGACAGCATCTACTTCTCCTTCGTCTTCCTGGCACTTCTCTACACTTACTGCAAGATCATGCTGGCAGCACGGGCAGCGTCCACGGACCTGGTGTCGGTGAAGAAGGCCCGGAACACAGTGCTGCTCCATGGTGTGCAGCTGCTGCTCTGCATGCTGGCCTTCGTGGTGCCCTCCATGCAGGCGCCGCTCATCCAGTTGTTCCCAAAGTACAGCCTGGAGATCCGCTACATCAACTTCCTGCTTGTCTACATCATCCCACGCTTTCTGAGCCCCATGATCTACGGGTTCAGAGATGAGAAATTCCAAAAATACTGGATCAAGCACCTTGTCAATAAGATCAGAAGAGTGATGCCGGAAGAGCTCAGAAGAACACAGAAACCAAAGTGACATTTAGGGTCAACGGCAACACAGTAGACCCTGTGTACATGAGGCCACAGTGCTTTGCAAACTGAGAAAATTATATTTACAGCCATTTATCTTGGTGATCAGTGTTTTTTTGCTTGGGAAACATATAAAGTAGCATAAATAGTAATAGATATTGACAGATTTCATGCATTTCATTTGGCTAAACCCAGGGGAGCCCAAGCCTGGTCGTTTAAGGTGTCACAATCAAAAGGACCCTTCTGCAATAAGCCTGACAATTATCAGGTGAAATGAGACATTCCATTGTAGTAATGTTTACAGGTAGTTTGACCTGTTTTTACAAGCAATAAGGTCAGACTGGTTTATTTCTATAGAAATAAAAACATAATAAAAATGAATAAGATATAAAATTAGGAATCAAATTGTAACGTGCTGGCGAGGGCCCAGCACGGAAATTTAAGTTTGAATCCAAATGCAGAGGCGGGCAGTAAATAATAGGGAAAAAAGGGGAACCGGCCAAAATAAACAAAAACTAAACTAAGGCCGATCACTACTACACCCAGCTACAGCAACTGGGAGTGATCTCTACTTTTCACCTTAAGTGAGATTTGAACCCTGGCCTCAGCACTCCCCAAGCCTGTGCCCTATGCATTGAGCTATGGGGCCGCACAACCTGCCGGAGGAAAGCACAGCAGATGAGCGAAGGCCGCAGCGTCGGCATAGAGGCGGAAGATAAAACCAAAACAGAAAAGCCACCGCTACCGGGGGAATAGCGCCGGAATAAAGGCGGGGAAAAACCAAAATAGAAAACCCCCCGTTACCGGGGGAATAAACCAAATGGGTGATTGACCGCTACCGGGGGAATAACGGTTGGAAAACCCAAATGAACAAATGAACAAAAGAACACCGCGGGAAAGCGGCGTGAGGGTGCTTTGTGACTTAAGCAGCGTGGGAGGGGCTTGTACCGCGCTGCAGACACTTCTCAGAGCCTGCGAGAGACAGCCACACACACAGGCTGAGCTGAGTTGCACGCACACAACAAGCACTCTTAGTAGAGCAGCAGAGAGTGTGGGATTGACGTACATGTCTTAACCCACTACCATACCGGCTGGTCTGAAAGCTTTGTTGTATATTTTTCCAACAAAATTGGACCAGCCCCGAGCTCAGCTCGCGGAGCCTCTTTATGCTCGGCTGACCAGCTGGAGCTCGTTACTGGCTGATCCACAGGTGACCGTCGTCGCCGCTGATGGCGCCTCACCGCTGACCCCCCCTGCTCTCAGGGGACGCCGGTGACGTTGTACAGCCGGGTTCTGGCGCCCCATGTCCCCCTTAGTGCCTGGTGTGGCCTCGCAAGGCATTGCGGGAACATGGCGGCGTGCGAACCTTACAAAAATGAAATGAAATGAAATTGAAATTAAATTTATTGTCATTGCACATGTCACAGGTACAAGGCAACGAAATGCAGTTTGCATCCATCCAGAAGTGCTTTAGCCATGATATAGATATATTACAATATATGTTGGCAATACTATAAATATGTAGATATATTGCAAAAATGGTCTAATATAGATATGAGGGTACAATTATGTTTCAATGTACATGGTGTGAATATGCTATAGCTAAAGGTATGTACAGGCTGTAATGAGTGTACAAGCTACGCACAAGCTATATATATATATGAGATTATACCGAAGTAAATAGAAATTATACAGAAATATGAAATTGAATATGAACTATCCAAGTTATGACAGTTGTAGGCAGTTGTAGAATTATAATGATTGTATTGTACAGAATGATTGTCTATACAGCATTTACAGTGGTGCAGTTAAGATCAGTGAAATGTGTGGGTGATTCCTACAGGGGCTGTAAAGTGCTAGTGGTTGTGAGTGGTGGTTCAGTCCATGTTGTTATTGTTTGTTTGAGGGTACAGTTGTCCATTTGTCGTGTTTGTCCATTATGTGTGTATTTAGTTATAGGTGGTTGTGGGTGTTCAGTCTGTGTGTTTAATGTGGGTCAACCTCTGTAGAAGCGGTCGTGCAAAGCAGTGGTTGCAGGGCGATTGGTGCCAGCCATGGTGGTAACCCCTGAACCGATGGTGGACACTGGAGGTGAGGGGAGCAATCAAGGTGAAGGAGACTTACCATTCATGGTTTGCCATTGGGGACTCTCCAGACAGCTGATGGGGAATTTCAGTCTGCTTCAAAAGTGTTTTGGCAAACCATCTGACAGATCAGGAGAAGCCGTCTTAGGAAAGTGTGTTCCAGTGTGCTAAAAGGAGAATTGATAGTCAGTCCTGGGATTCAGGAAGAACAATGCAGTTTTTGTCCTGGCTATGGAACAGTGGACCAGCTTTACACTCTTACAAGGGTGCTGGAGGGGTCATGGGAGTTTGTCCTAACCTGTGTACATGTGCTCTGTGGATTTGGAGAAGGCTTATGATCGTGTTCCTCACAGTACTCTGTGGGAGGTGCTTTGGGAGAATGTAGTTTGTGGTTCACTGCTGCAGGCTATTCAGTCCCTATATGAACAGAGCTGAAGCTTGGTAATAAGTTAGACTTGTTCCCAGGGCATAATGGGCTCCGCCAGGGCTGCCCTTTATGACTGGTCCTGTTCATTTAAAATTTTCTATTTATTCAGTTAATCAACTTTTGCAGACTTGAACAAGTCTTAAAACAACTTGTGCATAAAAGAAATATTATGCAAAATTTTAAATAATTAGTACTTACGTTCACAAGCAAGTACTACTGTACTTTTATTCAAGTAAGAATATAGTAAAGCCAAATCAAGTCAATGAAGTGTCTACTGACATTTCAAACAGCATAATTTAAAGCAATAAGAATTGAGAGAGTACAACGATTTTGTAATCTCATGAACTAGTATTTTATTCACAATAAAAAACCTCATTTTAGAATGTAATGGCAATAATGTGTCCAAAAAGCATCCCCTGTTCTATCTACAGCAGTCTGTACACATATGGGAACTGAGGTGCTTTAAGACCTATAGTCCCATTTTTGTCTGAGGATTTTAGTTGCTCATCAGTCTCTGGATTTTCATATTTTTAATTTCATGATGCACAAAATGATTTTATTTGAAAGTGACTTTCTGTCATTGTGAACACTCAGTGCACCACAACAAAATTTGTGCTCTGCATTTAACCCATCACACGTGCATACGTGGAGCAGCTATTAACAGCACCGGGGAGCAGTGAAGTGGGGACAGTACCTTGCTCAAGGGTTCCTCAGTGGTGCCCGGGCTGGGACTTGAACCTGCAACTTTCTGATCCCAGGGGCAAAATCCTAACCACTGCACCACCACGTAAAAGGTCTGGACTGTAGACAAGCTAGTTCAAAACCTGGACTCTATACTATGAAGCAATGACCTTGTAATAGATGCAATATGTGGCAATAAGTGTTATGTATAATATAAGTGTTCATGGTGTAATTTTATGTGGTTGTCCAACTGTTGCAAACCTTAAGTCAGTGACAATGGACTGGATGTAAATGGGACCATTTACATGTTGTAACAGATTAAACGTGTCACCAGGTATAAAAAAGGATGTAAAGCCTGGGGAAATGACTGACAGCATTTCAGACAATTTAACAATTAATCTGAGGCTGCATTTTTGGGCTTATAATAACAGCAGATAAAATGTTTGATGGGCTTCTCATCGCTGTACAGATATTTAAAAGAATATGAGTCACTGAGATCTGCTGGCATTTAAATGTGTCATTAAATAAGGCAGCTGCACCCAAGGTTTATCCGTACCTGTAGGCAGTGAGGGCTAAGAAAGGGGACAGAACACACACAGTGCACCACAGAGCAGCATGAGGAGCATCTACTCAGTATTAGACAGGTGGTCTTAATGTTATGGCTGATCAGTTTATGTCTACAATAGTAAGCAGATTTTTTATTTTGTTTTAAAAAAAATTAATAATAGAAATTAACATAATTTCTATATGTTGTGGTTCTTTTTTTATTATTTTAATTATTATTTGGGGGGTATTTCACTAAAATGCACAAAAACACATATCAAACCAAAACATCAGTCCAAACTGACCTTAAAATCATAAAGCAAATGAGAATTATCTGTTAAAAACAACTAACAAATATGTAAACCACAAAGTAAAAAGGAAACAACACTGAAAAATGATCTGTGCATAAGAAGAAAGCATGGAAAATTTGGGAAAAATAAAAAACGCGTTTAAATCACAAAATTTGAATCTCACTTGAAAAACTGAGAAGGTTCAATGGGATTTTTGTACATCTGCCTTGAAACATATTTAACAGCATAAATCAGTCTTTAAGTTCACATCAAATTCAGTGAGATTATGGCCCAACTTTTATAAGGACCAATTTGCAGGAAAAATAGCGCCTGATGTGTCTCACGAACTTCTGATCTCGAACTCCATAAATGAGAGGACTCAGAAGTCTTGGTATGATGTTTGTGAGCAGATAATCAATGAAGGTGATTGTTGTTCGATGAGCTGGAAAAAATGGAACCAGCACCCTATCCAAGACAGGGGTTATATAAGACAACATGCAGAGAAGTAACTGACCACCATGTAACAGGATTGTATTGCGAGCCTTCGTAATGGAACTCTGCTGGTGGCTGAGCGAGGCTGTTTTGGCTATAAAAAGAACTCTAAAGTAAGTATAGAACAATGCTATCCACACAACAGACATGTAGATGCCCTGTGTAGCAATGGTTTTTTGGATGTGATACTGTGAGTTATATATATAAATTGGCTGACATTGGATGAGAGAATTAAAAAAAGAACTGGGCCTCAGTGCAATGACAATAAGGATGTCGATTAATGCCGGAATGACCCCGGTACTCCATATCACACAGATGAGGATGTAGGTCCTATTTACTGTGCAGATCTGAGAGTGGTGCAAAGGTTTACAGACAGCAATGTAGCGTTCTATTGCCATACCAGCCAAAATCAGAGGAGTGTTCATATAAGTAGTTGACCCTATTGCGATTAGCATGCAACAAACAGAAACATGGACATTAGGACTCGCATAGGTCAACACATACAAGGTGACTGACATGCAAATCATAAGAATGTCATTGATGACAAGATTAATGTACAAAATATATCTGGGATCACTTTGAAATACAGGACTGCGGAAGAAAGTGACCACTAACATCCCATTTATGCCATTAATGATCAGTGCAAGAAATACAATGATGATATTTTTTGCAAAAGCTTCTTGATAATTGTCCTGGGTTCCAAACTGGTTTGTTATGTTCATTTCCATTTCACTCTGACAACGACCTAAAGAGAACAAGATTGTTAAGGAAACCATAAACAAAAAGCATATATACATATTTATATCTAAGAAGGAAAAGTATGATCACACCAAATATCAACTAAGCCAAAATGTAACTAAGTCATAATTCATATTTAAGCATCACACTGTATAAATTTATCCTCGGATAGGATGAGAGAGAAATAAATGCCTTTTTATATAGGCATGCATCAAGGTTAATACCAGACCTACATTTCTTTAGCTGCTGGAAAGAGTTTTCAGATGAACTGGTGAATATGTTCATTCCACTGCTGTTTTATAATGCACTAACATCAGGGGAATATAAAGGCATGTACACATAATTAATGAATAACGTCAACAACTGGCATGGCCCAACAATGGAACAAACCCCCTTTGTTTATTTCAACAGCAAAAAAAACAGAGCATGTTTAGTTCGAGGGCATGTGCTTGTCATGAAGAAGAAGAATGAGATAATGACCGAAAAGTGTTAAGCAAGAATGGACACAATTTCCAAATACAAAACTACTGTAATTAGTCTCTTCAGTTCCAAAACCATAAAACACTGTTTATAAAAGAAAATGTAAAGTAACACTGTGGTAAGGATTTCTCTTCCAACTTTTTCAGCTATCAAATCCTAAATTTATGTAAATATTGTACTTTAATCAGAAAAATGAAGGTTGTTGTGAATTATCATATCACAGATTCTTATCATATCACAGAACATTTTCATATCTTTCTGTAAATGTGGCTTGCAAAATAAAATATATAGTTTTAATACTTTAAACAACACCGACCTCCTCTCCTATTCTCATTAAATGAAAAATGTCACAATAACTTTCTAAAAGGTGAACAGGATACCAGAGTGGCCTTTAAAATGTAAGCGGTAATATGAACTATCATTTGATGCATATTTGTCTTATGGTTAACTGGTGTAACTGGAACAAGCCTTTATTTATTTCACTTCTGATAACAAATGTTATAAGTTTTTTTCTGGCATAATTGCAAGTTCATTTATTTAACACCTATAAATCTCGTTTTATGACTAAAAATCAACCTGTTGTGTGTTGTGGCTTGAGGAGAAAACATCCACGGAGTGCAACACTATAGTGCATCAGCAGGGGGCACTGTTTTATTAGCAGACTTCAGTGTCTTTTTATTTTGACCTTTATAAAAGAAAAGAATAGTCAGAAAGCTCAGTATCAATAGCTTATTAAATGGTTTTCATTCACCTGGTTCTTCAGTTTACAATAACTGATTTATCCAATGCTGAAATTCACAAAAATATTTATTTTTTAGATAAAAATTTGAAAATGTATAAGAATTTAAGAAATTTGAGAAATGTTCGACCACCCTAAACATTCATTTAAAAAGCAAAACAAATCAATTTTATAGATCAATTTTACAAACCTGGTGTTGGGTGCGGCTTGCTTAAAAACATGAACATGATTTTTCAGGCCTTTGCTACATTACAAGACCCAAGTGTCTCATACAAGCTGGAAAAGCTCAATTTAACCAAAATAATAGGAACAAAAAAATGGAGGGAGCAGTACAGTGCTGTCAATCATCCATCTACATGTAAATCCTAAAGTATAAAATTAGCGACACTTTCAGGGGATCCCCTCACCTTTGCAGTGATTATATTTTTGGTACAGTACCCATACTGTATATTCTGAAAAACTGAGGTTTCTGACCTTGCCCTTTACACACTGACATGCCTGTGAATTCTTCGCATCCTTTCAGAATATTATGTACTATAAATGCACCTAATTTCTCTGCAGTCTTGCATTGATAAATGTTCTGAATAATAATTATTACATACATTTTTGCACTAAGAAGTGAATCGCAATCCATACTTGTTTGCAAAGACTTTGATGGATTCTATTTTTTTGCAGAATGTGGAGTGTTCCAAACCAGCATAATTTATTCTGTACACTTTTCAATGTATTAAAAAAATTGTTAAGTTTGTTGCAGCCATCAAATTCAAAATGTGTGTATATTGTAACGGAGCTGAGGATTAGTCGGCCCAGGTGCCGCAAGGCTTCATGGGAGTGACTGTGCCTTGTGGCGTTTGAGACTGTTTTGGGGGTTTGTTGTGTTTATAGTTCAAGATTCAAGATTCAAGATCTTTATTTGTCACATACAGGTTATACAAGTATGACCAGCAGTGAAATGTAACCCA
>JBBIGC010138865.1:0-21432 GCA_037576955.1 Lepidarchus adonis
CACACACACACACACACACACACACACACACACACACACACACACACACACACACACACACACACACACTGCTCTCTATAATGTTTAGTAACAAAGACAAATTTTCCTTGTGTTACCCGTCTGCTCTCAGTGAAATGTTTTGTGATTAAAGTGCACATTCCAGAATTTAATTTAAAGTCATTTGTATTTGCATACATTTTAGTTTCACCATGTAGAAATTACAAGACTTCTTATACATAATCTCCCTCATTTTAAGGCACCATAATGCTTGGGACAATTGGCTTTAAAGATGTTTGTGATTATTCATGTGCATTTGATTATTTTATTAGTGCAGGGATAAGATGCCTAGACTTGCAGCTACCATATGGAGACTCTAGTTGTGTTTGTTCAACATAATGAGAAAGTGCACAGATGAGCTCTGTAACTGCATAAACAGGATGGCCAGATTGCAGTTTGGACAAAAGTACATATGGAAATGTGTTATGGATAGACAAGACCAAGATTAATCTGTATCAGAGTGACAACAAAAAGAATGTGAAAAGGAACTGCCCAAGATCCAAAACATACCAGCTCACATGTTAAACATGGTGGTGGGGGTGTTATAGCTTGGGCATGTTTGGCTGCCACAGGTACTGGCTCACTTCTCTTCTAGCACAAATAATTTGTGGTGAAAAGAAACAGCTTATTTGCTCAAGTTTCAGTAAATTTGTTCAAACTCATTAGACAGCACCTTGAGAAACAACAAAATAACAATCCTGAATAATTTTCCAGATACATGATATGTCTGCTCAGAAAATCATACCTTACTCTGGTGAATCTAGGGTCACAAAATATCTAAGGCTCTGTGACCCCACTATAGACTGACACACTGTAAGCTGCATTCTCAGCCTCCATATCTAAAACAAATGTCATGTAGCTGCTATCAAGGACGAAACAACTGGCATCATCTGATTTGCCCTCCAAAATCTCTGAACGAACACACACATAACATAAACAGCTGTCTGAAACTGGTTAAAACTGGTTTGACGGGTGACAAAATGCCCATTAGATCGAAATAGTATAAAAACCTTGATACCCAGGAATTATTGTGCTCAGAGACCTTCAATGCAAATTGAAACTTTGTGCTCCACACTTGTGCATAACCTTTCTTTTTTGGGGATCCCCTTACAGGACAATCCCTCTTCCACAAACTTTTACTTGTACTTTGTAATTGCTCGCTATCTCTTCTAAATAAAACCTTTGAAAATTAGTTTGTTGACATGACCTCTCTTTGAAGAACATTGACACTCAAATCATCAACCCACAATTTATTACAATAATGATAAATACCTTCATACTGCCCAGCTTTACTGCTAAGGTATCATGAGAGTTTCTCAAAGCTAAAAATGAAAAATTCTTTAATGGTCAAGGTAGAAATCTGATTTAAATACAACTGAGCATGCCCCCATATGCTGGAAACAAAATTAAAGGGAGCAGCCCCTGGAAGTAGCAGGAGTAGAAGCTGCAGCAGAGGCAAACATACATACATACAAACATAACCAGAGAAGATAATCAGCACATGGTGACGTCTATAAATCTCAGACTTAAAGCAGTCTTTGCATACAGGGGATATACAACAAAGAGCTAAACATGACCGTTATAATATACCTACCAGAATAATCACAAGCACCTGTGAAGCCTATTGTCCCAAACATTATGGTGCCCAGCAAGAGGGGTAAGTATTTGCAAATTACGTATGCAGTGGGTTCTATTCCTTGGAGTGCGATGTGCCATATTACTGTATACAGTACTGTATACTGCATTTGCTACCGTATGTACTGCCAACTCTTACTCTCACCGCTAGTGCCAGAAAGCAACTCTTTCCACCTCTTTTACGTCCGTATTACCACCTATTTTCCTGTACCAGACCCTACATAGCCCACAATCTCATGAAATTAAGAGTGCAAACACCTTTCTTTTTTTTAAAGGAGTTAGCGACGTAACCATGAATCATAATATGTTGAGTGTGACGTAACTCGAGGACCCCTGTACAGTACTACTTACTGCACAACAGTATTGTGCTAATAATGTATCAGAAGGTGTAGGAACAATGCGTTCCTGTTATGCCTTTGTTCACACAGAGAGGTATATAGGTCACCAGCAGAAGTTTTTTTTGTTTTGTTTTTTACATTAGCTTCTCCGTTAAGCATACCTTCAGTCTCCAGAAGGTGGTGTCCAGTCCTGCTCCGAGACTGACCACCTGGCAGTCACACTGTGTCTTCTTGAGAAAAGCATCCAGCAGATGGTTCACTCCTCGTACACGGGCGTAATAACCTACAACAGAGTTCAAATCAAAGAGGAAAAAAAGCTTTATAACCAGGCTCATAAACTGAGCAATGGAAAAATAGTGTTTATTTTTTACCTGAAACAATTAAATTGAAATGTGTAGAATCCATAAAACAATGCAGATACTTTACCTCTATTGATCTCAGGCGCCTTGCGTTCACCTGTTTGCCGCACAAAATACTGTATGTAAGGGTCTGTCCAATACCCTTTGCTAGTTGCAAACCTGTAAATAATGATTACATTAAATTAAAAAATAATCAAATTAATAAACATGGTTCATTAAATGCCTCAAAAAAGTGAGCAAGAATTAGCATCAGTTTTTTGGCCAAGTATGACCATACATGCAAAAAATTTGTTTAAAGTAAAACTCTCTAATACTAGTAAGACAATGCACATGCATGATACAGACAGTGCAACGAGATACTACACAACAAACAACATATGGTACACAATATACAATGGACTATATTACATATTATACATCACATACAATATATCTAAGTGGTATGTTACTTTATATGGTGAAACTGAAAATACTAAAATCTGATTAATATTTTTTGTGGAAAAAATCCTTAATAGATTAATGCAATATGACAAGACCATCTGGCATATTTTGAGTTTGCATATTGGTACAAAATCAATCACTACAACTCTCATTTAAATTACAGTACATTGCAGGTAAACAACCAATGTTAGATTGTACATTACACATGAAGTAGATATATGAAAGCACTTCTGCACTTTAGGATCCAAATAAAGCAAGTTAATATCATATACAGGATATCAGTGGTTCATAAAAGCTTATTTCAGTACAGAACTGAAAACATCAGGAAAACCTTTTGCTGGAACTTATAAGACTAAATATAACCTGCATAAACATTTTTAAATAACTATAAGCATAGATTTTTTTTTATTTAGTCTAAAAATGAGTCTAAAAGCAGGACTGGACACCACCTGAAGACTGAAGGTACCCTTCGTGGAAAAGCTCATGTAAAAACAGAATTTTACCAATGCAACCAAAAGATTTTGCTCTTGCAGAGCGCAATGACTGCATCATCAAATGTCAGTTTAAAATATCAGTCAAACACCTATCAGACATTATATTTCCAGCAAATATCTGTTAAAACTGAGATCATTGTGTAATTCTAGTTTTGGTTCCTTGATACTGCAGCAACAGTAATAGATATCGCTCGCACAAAAAATGGTACTAAAAAAATTAGGGCTGCACCAATGTGGGATTTGTAGGCTGGTGTATCTGCCAATGCCAATGTTACTTTTTCCAGCAAATATCTGCAGATAATTATATATTTCAGACACTGTGAAATAGTTACAGGAAATTTTGCTCATAGGCTTTAATTTTGGGTGCCAAAACTATTAATGCTGTTTTGCACAATAACAATAACACATTATTTCATCTTTTGTTTTAAAGCAACAATCTGGCAGATAATCAAAAAGAAAATGTTGAATCAAAAAGTGCATGAATATGACCACCTATAGGACTATATTATTTCATGGAGGTCGAGCTGTATTTTATGCCCATATCCAGTCAGTCAGACATATGATCTACCTTTTGCATGTTGATGCATCGTCGCAGGTTGCTCTGACTGCTTCGTCAGCAGTGTCAGAATCAGTGAAAGGTGCTTGGGACGCCATGAACTTCTGCTAATTTAACGTAAGGCGTTTTCTTTTTACTTCTTCACCTTTGAAAACAACTAAGTGATGATGCAAAACACGAAGCTAAGGAGCTAGTACATATGCATCCGAAACTGTGAAATGGAGATCAGTAATCTCATGTACAGATCCCCACTATTAATTAAATAGAATACATTAGCGTCATCCTCGCTATATAAAATACTACTCGAAATCATCCATAATTCTGGATATTTTACTGAATTCCCACTGCGGACTTATCATAGTGTCCGTCCTTTCTTCTGTGGCTGCTGCTGCCTGCTTCTTCTTCTACGTTTTTCTACTGAGCCTTCCAGACACGCACACCTCCCTACCGCCATCTACCGGACATTCGTATTTCTGCTCAATCAAAACTGAAAGGAAATATACGCATGATCCGTTCCAAATAAACTGTACCAAATTAAAAAGAAACACAATTTACATTTAACACAAATTTTTTCCCGTAAAACTTATATTACTATGTAGCATATAGCAGATTTAGTTTAATTTGCATCTCATTAACCATGATTTGTCTGCTTTAGGATATTTTCCTTTATATGCTGATATTTCAAAAACAAAAGTTTGTGACTGCAACGTTGTATCGGATAATCACAAAAATTACTCTAAATAAACATGCTGTTAAAGAAAATATTATATTTATGTGTCCGGGGTGTAATTGCAGTGATTAACGTTAGGATCCATCGTAGAAAATCGTATAAATATATAGTAATCAATCATTTTTGTCTTTTTTTTCAGACAACTTGTAAAATCCAGAATTTAAAAGATTAAACTGCCCTTTCTGTAATTTCACTTAAATTGCGAATTAATCTCCACTTCACAACTAGAAGCGAGTGTGACCAGTGCCTGGTAAAACAAGTACTTTAAAATAAGGTATAACATTTTATTTTAAAAGATAATGAACATTTGATGAGGTGTTGTAGTGATACAGCTCATTTGCGAGCGCTTGGTGATCGAGGAGGCGTGAAACAGACAGAAAGCTGCACATCAGCAGCGCAGCAGCAGCAGCAGCAGTGAAGAGAGAGCGATCACATCGAGTCCTGAGGAGACACTTCAGCTGTCTCACTGCTTAACATGGGACACGTGTGTCGGTTTTGGATACGTTAAATGGACTATATTTTGTGTGAAACTGTACAACTACTCACGGAACCTGCATTTTTACACTGTATTCTACATTTACTTTACTGCGCTGTTAGCTTAGCTCGCTAGCTGGTCAGCTAACGTTACTTCAGCGCGCGCGCTTCATCTGCCGGCTGAGGTGATTCAACGGCTCTTCGGCTAATGACTTCTCTTACAGGACTTTACTTCCAACTGCCAGCAGTTTGGACCAGGCCGACTACGGTACAAAAATGAAGAAGCAATTTAATCGGATGAAACAACTCGCCAACCAAACAGTTGGCAGGTAAGTATGAGTAGTTGTTGAGCAGTTGCTGTGTTGTGGTGCTGTGTTGTTGCCAGGGCAGTAGCGGCTCCATTACTGCATTACTGCCTGATGAGGAGCTTTCCTTCAACGGTACATACAGTCAGACAACGACACACACACTTTGTAGCGTCTGGTCCAACTTTTCTCCATATACAAATTTAGCCACGTTTATTATGGACTTGCACGCCAACAAGGCCACATCGGTCCAGTCTCTGTGAACATGAGAAAAACAAAAAAAACCTTCTGTTTCAGTTTTTATTGTGAAAAAGAGCCTGTGTGATTGTACATGTGCGTATACTTCACTTGTATTACATATAGTTTCACCCAAACTGACTGTTCAGCCCACTTAGCAGCTGTATGTAAGTCAGACTTAATGCTAGATCACAGCTGGAAACATGAAAAACCAGATCAGATCTGTTCAGTGGCTGTTGTCCTTTTCCTGTGCCTTTCCTCTTGTGTCTAATGTAACTGATTGCACTTGGTATGTGCTTGTTCATCGTTTCCAAACTCCTCTGCTGACGAGCCCACAGGGCTGCATTCTCTTCATGCTATTTTTGTGCTTTATTGTGAGTGGGCTTTGTAATTTGGCCCAACAGTTGCTCTGCTTATAGATAGTATACTCCTTAAAGCTGCCTATGTTGATGGCATCCGCACATGTCCGGAGCAAACTTTCTGAGTTTAGGGTTGATTTCATAAATCAAGGTGTTACAATACAGTCAGCTCATTCAATTCCACTGACAACATGGGGCATATGGCTCAATAAACAGTAAACACAGCCAAGTTGGAAAACAAATCTCATATCTCTTATTTATTCATTCATAGACACGGACATCTACCAAATAGAACTCATATCTCTTATTTATTCATTCATAGACACGGACATCTACCAAATAGGTCTCATATCTCTTATTTATTCATTCATAGACATGGACTTATATCCAAATAGATCTCATATCTCTTATTTGTTCATTCATAGACATGGACTTATATCCAAATAGATCTCATATCTCTTATTTGTTCATTCATAGACATGGACTTATATCCAAATAGATCTCATATCTCTTATTTATTCATGATGGAAAAATGATGATTTCTCAATTCTGACTAATTACTTTTTAAATTTAGATGGAAAGCAGGGGAGGGAGCTGTTTAACATGAATGTGTGGATTTGGCTGTTGACTGGCACTGGTTGAACATTATAAGCAGTGTTGTGGATCACGTTGTACTTATTGAAATGCCTGTTCTCCATGATGCTTTGTCACATTTGCACAGTATGTTGTTGCATTTAGAATTGCAGTATCATGATCTTTGTTGCACTGTTAAACCGTAGTTCCTGCAGATCAGCACTCTTCAGTTTGGGTCCTGGAAGTCAGTACAGTGGCTTTGACCTAAGACACTATTAGATCAACTTCAGTATATGACCTTTGTTGGACAGCAGCCCAGGATCTGTAGTAGGGCATTGCCTGGCAATTTACATTACAGAAAACAAGCCGTACCTTAGTCTACCACAGGAGATTTCTGTAAAGAGGATCGTCCCTGAAAAAGTTCATGTCTTTAGCGACTAAATGGGAGCTCCTTTTCTAGAAGCAGATTTTCTACCACAAAGCAAACCCTGACCTTTAGCATGTGTCCTCATTTTCACTGAGTCTGAATGTCTGCAATCTGATCAGTCTCCAGAGACTTGTTGCAAAGGTGTTGTGATAAAAGACACAGTAATGAGCTAAACAGAACTCATCTGTTGTCTTAGTAGTGAAACTCCAGCTCAAATCATTTGATGTCCTCTGTTTCCAAAGATAATAACCCTACACATCATCCTACTTCCTAAAGCCATTTTGAGAAGAATGCTTACAACATGTGTACTTGTCTACTTGTTGGTTTAAATAGCAAGACAGGTTTCACCCTCAGCCAACAGCAGGAAGCACCTACAGTAGCAGCAGGGTATCTGATGTAGAGGTAGTCAATGCAAATGTGATCGTTCTCATAATAAGCTTTTCTGATGAAACTTTGGGTGTTAGAACAACTGCATTTACCATTAAACTAGTTTAATGGTTAATATAAACTAAGTTTAGGTTAAAATAGTCTCCAAATAGTGTAGGTTTATGTTTATTCAGTGCTGTTGAAATTCCTTATAATTATATCAAGTGTTTGGATATATTTTGGCCATTAGCCCTGTACTAGTTATTACATTAACACAATAAGCTGATCGGATATTTTTAGTTTGTTGGTTTGTAGTCAGTGATTAGATTTCACAGTGTCACAAGTAGCAGATAAAAATAAAGCAATAAAATATCTCTTTTAAACTAATATGCTTAGAGCTCCAAGTCGTTTTTTTGTTAATGCTAACACAACGGGAAAACATCCTTTAAGTCTAATGTAATGTAATGTAAAGCATAATGATTTTAAGTAATTTTGGAGAATTTCTGTTGGTTCATTTGTTATAAAACGTTCACATAGTGGAGAGATCAAGTCGGGCCTACATGGTTTTCTTTGAACAACACATAATTGCATCACTGGCTACACATGATTCTGTGTAAGTGTAGAGGTGTGTGTGTGTCCACACACACACACAGCAGTGTAGTTCATTACTTAATGTTAGTGTAATGTACAGTAGTATTGGCTACAGTAAAACAACCTGACTGCATTACTCTTGTATTTAAAAAGTTCTGACTTTTATAAGAGATGCTGGGATTTATAGACCAGTCAATGTCAATGTAATACAAAAAAATTTATTTCTGGCAGCTTAACAATAAATAAATATCATGGAACTCCAACATCACCTAAACTCTTCCAGAGTGCAGGAAATGCATTAAATAGGACTTTAAATTGACTGTAAATATATGTCTGATGCATATACTGTTTCTTTAAGCTAATTTAAGTGCTGACATTTGTTACATCACAACTGCAGAGTCTCAAGACTCAACTGTTTCGTTCTCACCTCAGCATCGAAGTCCAACGGATACACAGTCTGTCTCCACCTAGATACGGCCTAGAAGATTTTCCCAGATAGTAATGTACCGCTTATAGTTTATGTTGTAGTGCTTGTCTTCTGTTTTTAATGGATGAAAGGAATGTGTTGAATTTCCTTGTAGCTTTCGAATCAGTGCAGTCATGTGCAAACAAAATGTTTGATTGTTCTTGTACCTGGAAAGTTGCTTCGGCAAAAGTGTCAGAATGAACACATTTAAATTAAAATGTGTATGCCAGTTAATCGATAGCTACATGCTTGTGACATCCTATTTGCTATACCGTTCACTGCTATTCTGAAGAACCGTGTTAACCCCAATTAAAGTAAAACTGAACTTTAACTCAAGCTAAAATGAGGCTGTGATTCTCATATTCAGATAATGTTAATGAAATAAAACGCGTGGTAGTTGGGTTTACTGTAGATTTTCTTTAAATCCAGTTTGCTGAAAATAGCCGCTGTACGTCAGGAATACTCATGATTTGTTTTGTATTTAACGAACAGTAAATAAAGAGTCTGATGCAGAAAGCAGACCTGAGTGTAGTGGAGGTGGAGGGTGTGGGGAAGCGAAGGCCGGACACAAGCCTCAGCTGCTCCCATGGTTCCTGTGATTGTGATGAGGCAGTACACTCTGTTCAGCATGCAGCTCCTCAAAGGAAATCTCCCCTCATTTTAATATTCTCTCCTAAACAGGAAGCAGTCCCGGAGAAGTTTTAATTTCTAAGAACAAAATAAAAGATTCAACCCTTAAGCCTTAAGATTAATAAACAAAAATCTTCAAACATGTGTCTCATGTTAAAAGCTGAGTGTATCAGTCTGTAAAAGTTCCTCTGGATTGTGAGATAATGTGTAATGTTGTGTAGAAGGTAAGAAAAGCATGAAATCTGATACACAGACAACATTAGTAGCCAATTAGTAATATGAGCTTGATGGTTTGCTCTTAAGTCTGTAGCCATTTCTAGCCCCCCCCCAACAGCTGACATTGTAATAAAATAACTACACTTCACTTTGTGTGTGTGTGTGTGTGTGTGTGTGTTTTTAAGTTCAAAAACAGAAATTGTCAGTATGTGTTGTTTTGAAAGTTGGAGGTCAGTTTTGTTGAGCACAATCAGCTCCAGGTCACAATCACTGCACAATCACTCTGTTCCTGAAGACACTTTAATTAGCCTAAATATGCTGTATGTTTTTTTAAGTGTATGCATAGTGTCAGTCCCTCACTCAGTTATTGTGGACAATATACTTAACTGCAAGTTTGGTGTTTTTGATTTATATTTTTGACTGTGTATTGCAGAGCCCACTGTTGGTATTCTTATTTTTCTGGCTTTTTATACTTGATTTTTATAAAATGTAAAGTAAATATATTAATAAAAATGTACCTAAATCTAAAATATGAATTTCTGTTTCTGTAGCCAATATAGACAAACATTTTGAAATTAAAATAGAAATGAAAATAAATTAGTTAATATCCGTCTTTCTCTGTAGTAACCCAAATATTAGTCCATGTTATTATTATTATTATTTTTTTATTTTATTTTTTTTTTATTATTTGTCTTGTCCTGACAGTTTGGCAAGCAGCATGATAAGTCTGGTGCCTGGGGTGTCAGTGCAGTTTTGCTCTACAAGAGGGGGAATCTAAGATATTCTTTCTAAACTAGTGAGAGTTTTTAGTTGTTTCCCCTTTTGTCAAATCGACTTTATTATTGAATCTCCGGCAACAGAGTGGTCAGGCAGAGACAAACACATAACAGAGACAAACACATAACAGAGACAAACAACCAACAGAAGAGAGAGAAAAATAAATAAATAAATAAACAATGGGGTTCTGCTGCCCATTGTTACCCATGAGCTATGCGTTGTGTGCATCAAGCTAACCTGATGGGGTTGTAACTCTGATCCAGTGATATTCTCATTTTGCGTTTCCAATGGAACTACTGGCAGGAGCTCAGTGAAGCCCAGTGACGGAGGACGGCCCTTCAGAACCTCACAGTCTTTCATTACACCACTGTTACACCACTGTTACACCACTGTTGGGTGAACCTGGCCTTGTTTTTTTGTTCATTCTACTGCTGGAAACTGTAAATTTACTTCTTGCACAGCTTTCAAACTGAAGCAAGTGCATTTTTCTCCAGGGTTTTTGGATAATCTGCTGAATTTATCTTGACTTTAATCTTCCAAATTTCCTGTGCTACTGGAATGCTCACACATCCCCAAAATGCAATTCTCTCTCTGTATGACACGTTAAATCTCCCCTTTTCTTCCAGAAACTTTTTACACAAAAGGTTTTCTCAGCATTTTCAACATGTGCGTTGCTGATTGGCGTTTTTAAATCTTTGGATGTTTTAAAAGCTTCTTCCAAGTTGTGGTGTGAAATTACTGTAATTTTGCTTATTTTGCAGTTCAGTTGGTTTTGCCATGTTTTTAGAGAAGAAACCCTGACCAAAACTAGTTCACACTAATGGTTTTTGTTTGCTTTTTAAACAGCAGAGTCTTCAGAAAGACACAGTTGCATATTCTTAAGGACAAAAGATTACAATCTTGACCTTCATGGTGGTTTAATTCACTTGAATGTGCACTTATAGGCTCTGCATGTAAGGGGGTGTAAACAAAAGATACTCTCTGTTTTCAGACATAGTTAATATTGTTAATACCTAATACAATGAAATACAAAATACCTTCAACTAGTTAATACCTAGTACTTTCCCTGATCATATTTCTGTTTATATAAAATATTTTAATATGTATATTTTATATTCTGTATAAAATACAGAAATCAGATTGTACACAGCTTGTTTACATAGATATTATAGTGGGTTTAACCTTTCAATGTTTTTTTCCCATGATGCCACCCTACACTCTATTTGAGAGCTTGTCATACACTGATATCTGCTGTTCTCCTAGTTTTGATCTACTGTATATGTGACAACAGCTCGGCCCAGGCGTGATTCCAAAAAGTCTTTTGAATCCTGTGTGGATTTGGTTACAGCCTTTCAGCCGTTTCTTTGCTCCTCTGTGTTAATTGAAAGCAGCTGTCCACCACTGTCACGAGGTAACTCTAGTGCAGTTTTGCCAGCGTGATGGACTGTGCTAACTTCTTACCCTGGCACACTGAGAGCTGCCGGAGTGAACCCAGTCAGACTGTACCTTCCACCTTTACATTTCTCCACCATGATCTTAGTACAGTAGTAGAGGTCCATTCACCACCACGGCTAATGCTGTTACTTGGTTCTCATGGTTCTAGCAAACAAGACCTATTAAACAAAATGCACACTGCTACTTGTTGGGAGGGTTATTTGAGGCTATTTGTTTTCTGTTTCCAATGAGCTAAGGATGAACTCTCTTGTTTGGAATGTGTAACAGAATTGGTCATTTTCTCACAGTGTTTGCCAAAACTGTTCAAGAATTTCAACAAAAAAGGTTTGCCAGTTTTTAAAAATAATCTAGTGAATATTAAAGGGGGGTTATACAGTTATGTAATGTTTTGCTAATTTTGGGGGAAAAGACAAAGATTTGAAAAATATGTTTCTTGTGTGTTTTCTTCAGTAGTTTAATACAACATCGACAGTGATGTGGTCTCAAAGTTAAATTGGAACTTATTTTCCAATCTTAAATAAAAGATTATAAAAACTTTTAGAATTAATGGTTTGGGACCTTGCATGTGTAACTTGTTAGAGATTATGGTGCCACTGAATATTTGTTTATGGATTAACATTTTGTCAGTTCAGCTGCTGAATAGAATCAAATGTTCAAAAGTCTACTCTTTCCATGGCTGCTGGAAATCTAATCAGTGCGAACGCGTGCTGCCATTGTGGCTTAATGTCAGGACTGATAGTTTAATGACTGATGGATATAATTGTAAAGCAGACAATGTGAGAAGAAATTCATATCTAATGTTAATGAGTTAGGCTGATTGTTCTACAGTAGCAGTGTGTGTGGCTGGGAAGGTGTTTGTGCAGTGTGTGTCCGTTATCCTCCCTGTGTATTGGAAGAGCTAATCTGGGCCATGGGCAAAGCCGTATATTAGTTTACTATTAATAGTGCCTCTGCACATATCAGTCTTGCGAGGCCGATGCTGGAGTGCTCAAGTTTTCTGGGAAAGTGCCTGGTACAGGTCCTGTTTCAGCTGGCTGCTTAACTTTGAGCTGTTGACTACTGTTGAATTATATCTGTTTGCAGGCTCTGCATGTGACCAATATTTACATTGTGTATGGTATAAAGTGTCCCTAATGCAGTACTCCTCTAGAACATCTCTCTAAACCAACAAGACTAATATATTTGCAGTAAAAAGTTATTTTGTTCGGCCACCTTCATGTCAAATGGGACAATATACAATTTTGAAGATTTTATCTCTGCTTTCTGATTTAAATGAAGGGGTCTGCTCTCTGTGGTTTGAGTCGTATATTGTCTATTGTTGTCTGCTCTGTATGTGTGTAGATTCGTAGGTGCTGTAATCCACGTAATCAGTTAATACCCACACTGTAATTTTGTAGCTCTACTCTACATAGACCTTCTTTTATGTACAGAATTTTAATATTTTCATTCCTCTAAACTATTCCTCTCTTTCTCTCCTACAGAGCAGAGAAAACAGAAGTCCTCAGTGAAGACCTATTACAGGTGATTATTATCTTCTCTTAGTTTCACAACGGATCATTTTCCTTTCATTAATAGTTTGGAGGTGGGAGTTGAAGGATTGAGAGGGTTTTTTGGGGGAAGAAATATAAATAACAAATGCAAGCATTTCATAATTGCTGCTAATCTTTACATTGTAGTTCATTTTCAGGTTAAGCTTATGTGAACATTTGTTAAAAAAAATAAATAAATAAATAAATAAATAAAATAATAAATTAAGAAAATAATATATATTTTTAAATATGACATTTCCTAACAGTCTGTACATTGTACAAGTCTGTCTGTAGTTTTCTTTACCGGCCCATCATTGAATTTGAGTCCTAATATAAATGTTATAATCCATCTTTGTTCCGACGATGAGAAATCTTTACGTCACTATGTTGCAACAGGTGTTGTCACTGCTGCTATGCAAACACATTCCAGACACATCACATCAGAGAGTGTGTTCCAGTGTGAGAACAAAGTAACAGGAAAATTACCAGCGACCGCATTGGACCCTTTTTACCTCACATCTACGACTCTGTGTCTTAAATTCACTTTTCTGTTCCATGTAAACTACAGGCTGGATTAAAGTGAGAGGATGAATCTGCTCAGT
This sequence comes from Lepidarchus adonis, assembly GCA_037576955.1. Taxonomy (NCBI): domain Eukaryota; kingdom Metazoa; phylum Chordata; class Actinopteri; order Characiformes; family Lepidarchidae; genus Lepidarchus; species Lepidarchus adonis. The sequence goes on from JBBIGC010138865.1 coordinate 13,618, forward strand.
GCTCAGGAGCATGGGTGAGCAGGACACCGGCTCTACATGGCTTATTGTCATGTTTTTAGCCCCAGGGTTTTTCAGAGTTTACTTCTTTTAGTGTGTTGTGTCTCAGTTTCATGTTGACATTCTCTATGGCTGTGTATGACTTGCCCTCTACTCCACCTGGTTCTGTACAACAAGCACAGTGCTCCTGTTCCCCCACAATCAGCTGTCAATCAGCAGACTCACTGCAATCTAAATATGTTCAGATATGGTGTAGATCAGAGACAGAGACAAGTGTCTGATGAGATTTCTGCTTAATTAGGTAACACAGATGAAGAAGAAGTGCAGAATGTAATTACTGTCTTTTTAAATCATTGTTTAGCAATGTGTTTTAAATATTATTTTAGTTGTTTTACTGAACATATACTGAAGTTATTGTTCCTATTCAAGTGTTAAGTGCTTTTTACTAATATGAATGGATTTATAGGATTGATGCTGAGACATGTTGGTCTAAAAGGATAAACCAGGGTGGTCACACTCCAGTCCTGAAGGGTTGGGGTCCAGCACAGTTTGATGATGTCCCTACTCGGAGACACCTGGTTCTAATAACCTGTTAATTGCCAGACTGAGCGAGTGTGTTTGAGGAGGGAAACTACCAAACTGTGCTGGATACCAGCCTCCAGGACCTGAACTAGACCCCTGGGATAAACCAAAAAATGGATTTATTTATTCGTATGATAATCAGTACATTATAATTGTGAGAGACAGCACTATGTGTCAAAAATCCTTATTCTACTTTATGCAGAATCATATCACAATCCCAAATATGCAAATAATGTATATCAGGCATGATATTAACATTTTAACAACTGGTCAGAACAATAATGAATTTCTCATTAGGTTGAATGGGCCAGTGTTCTAGCAGCAAGCTTGCAATAAAAACCAGGAGATTTCAGCGTTTGTGGAAGGAGCTCAGGCGGTTGCACTAGGATGCCCACCACTAGCACGTTGTTTGAAGTCTGTGGACATTTTCTATGGCCAGTGGAGGTGATTGTATCTTTTGTATCTTCTGATCTGAACCACCTCTCTTTTTGAATCAGGTCCATGTGGTTACAAATTATACTTGTGTGTACTTGTCCAGACATGTTCACTGGTCACTTCGGCAGCAGCAAAACGGTGAGATTTAAAAAGATTCAGAAAAAGGGTCTTCCTTTGATTCCATTACAGAGGGAAGGGGTGCAGCTCATTGTTTGGGCTTGTTTAGTCTGGTGCTATTCAGCCAGTGTTCAGTGTGGGATGGAAACAGGGAAACATTTTAAAGACCTTTAGCACTGGTTAATCCAAACAACCCCCGAACAGGATCTCCCTACACAGAAAAAGAACAGACAACATTCAGTGGATTCCCCTTGTTCCTGTGCCAGGTGGAGTGTCCCTCTCTGTTCCCATGCAGAGCTGAAGGCAGGAGACACCCGAGCAGAATGTATGTGAAGCCCAGCTGTGTGGGTTAGAGGAGGGGGGTCGAAATGACGCGCACGTGTGGAGGGGGTTGGGAGGAGGGTGGTTAGGGGCATTAAGAGACAGTTATCTCCTCTCCCAGTCAGTGGAATTTCTGAACTCATTCTGTGTTTTTGGAACACAAATTTCCCCCTATCTCTGTCATCAGCCTTTTTGTTTATTCATCCATTCCTCTCTGTTCAAACACATTAACTGAAAGGTTTCTCTGTATTGTATTAATGGTGGCACAAAAATGAGAAACAATGCTGTTTTGAAGCTTCTGTTAGACAAGTCTGTCAGAACTTCTAGGCTCATGAGAAATTAAATCACATAACTAAACATATGTAAATTATTAGACTGATTTAATGCTCATAACCATAATGGCACAATGTTTTTTGCTTATTTGTAGTTTAAAGGCTGATTATAAATTTAGGCTGATTATGATTATGCTTATGCTTACAGAATGCTATAACATTAACAAAAACTTTTTGCTCCAGAGCAGAGGTCAGCAACATCTAATTTTCATCATTTTTGTATTGTGGAATTTATTTTTGTAGGTTAGAACAGACGTGGTGCCCCAGTAGTACCACATATAAAAATATCACTTAAAAACTGAGTATGATGTTAACATTTCACATACACATTCACAGACACTGTACTACATCTAGTTAGTCAAGACCAGTTACGCCCTCTTAGATATAAAGTTGTTGTTTTTTTTCAAAATAGAATCCCTTTAAGGCTTTAAACCTTTTTTAATGAAACATTCCCATAAGTGCAGATTTTACCCAAAAAGCTTTAGCATAGTAATGATATCCGATTGTTATATTGGCCACTCCTCCTGCAAAACCTACAGACCACAAATGAACAGAGCGATTGTCATAGATATAGTGTATATATTACAACTATTGCAAGTAACATTTTCTTTAAGAAGCCGCAACCATTGCTACTAATCAATGTATCATGACCTTTTCAAATTAACCTTTATTATCTCATAGTTCTCGGTATTATTAGGCATGATAAATCATATAGACAAAAAAAAACTGACGTATAGACTTTTGTCCACCAAATGGGAGTATTGATAACATTATCCTGGACATCAATGCGTGAGGAGAAACATGTGAACCAGTGATAATACCTCACAGACACTCCCTGTGTTTCACTTGGAAATATATGTCCGTACAAAAGGAAATGTGTGATTAGGTCCTGTGTGACGTAATGACTTACTTTCATTACTGACGTAATGTTCCTGTTGATGTGTGATGAAAAGATTTACATAAACCTTGAGAGGCCAATCTATAGAGTAATATCATGTTTGAAGTAAGTGAAAGATCTTAGATAGCAGCCATTCTACCCTCAGAACAGGATATTCTACTTGTATCTGTGTGTTGGTTTTTTTAAAGCATGTGTTTTACATGTCTTTCTTGGGTGGGTGTGATAACTCATGCTTGAACCCAACCCAGCCCTGATGGCTTAGTACTAAGCCTTGCATTTCATGGTCTTGTGTTTGACAGGTAATACACAAGTCTGTCAAAACAGTCTTGCAGTCAGAATGTAGCTGGTGAATGTACATTCCTGGCAAAGCTAAATGCAGAATCTACAGTATGTTCTGCAGAATGCTATATTCAATTAGAAGGCTCTCCCAGGTCTTTTCGTAATTAGCCTATGACACTTTTCAATGGCCATTGTAGCTTGGTGCTGAACTGTGAGTTGTTATGGATTGCTGGTTACTATTGATGTTTTGTGCTGTTCTACACAGATTGAGCGCCGCCTGGAGCTGGTGCGAGTCGTTTCCCACGTCACAAACAAGAGACTGATCACATGTCTGCAGGGGCATCTAGGCACAGATGCAGAGAAGAGATACGTAAGGGCCAGTTTCATGCTAATAAAATGCAAAAACTACCCTGAGAGACATTTATAACCACCAGATATTTCCAGTATTATAGATTTTGTACCTAGAGTTTGTACTTGCTTTTAGTGCTTTGTGTCTTTGTCTTGCAGAAAAAACTCCCACTAACAACTTTGTCACAGTCCATGCAAGATGGTGGAAGTCAACTTGGGATGGAGACTCTTATTGGGTAATTTACTTTGACTTCACGTTTCAGTAGAATCAGTCAGTATACAGATGTCATTGGGCTTTAGATCAGTGACTGGTTTAAAGAAATGCTTCAGCCAGATCTTCAGTCAGAAAAGCTTCCTACTACCCCCAAAATAACTGATAAGTCAAAAGTCTCAAAAAGTCTCAAAAAGTCCAAAGTTGGCTTCTTTAGATATTCACTGGAGCCACAAGGCTAATGTAGCTAGCAAGCAATGGAAGCTTACAGCCTGTAAGCACTTGTGAAAACTGCATTCCTAAATTATTGTGCAGATTATATTTGCTGACACTGAATAACATCCAGTTTGCACAATGTTATTGGTACTACAAACATCCCTTTGCATGAAAGGATGGACGCATATACAGTGGTGTAAAAATGTGTTTGCCCCCTACCTGATTTCTTATTAAGTTCCATGTTTGTCACACTTAAATGTTTCAGATCATCAAACAAATGTAAATATTACTCAAAGACTAAGTAAACACAAGAACACAAACACAATGTTTTTTTTGTGAAGGATTTTATTATTAAGGCATAGACTTTTTTTTCTTCAGCCAAAAAGAGGTGGACTTGCTGGTGTGTTTTGAATCATTGTCCTGCTGTAGAACCAAAGTTTGTTTCAGCTTGAGGTCACAAACAGATGGCCGGACATTCTCCTTCAGGAGTTTTTGGTAGACAGCAGAATTCATGGTTCCAGTTATCACAGCAAGTCTTCCAGGTCCTGAAGCAGCAAAACAGCCCCAGACCATCACACTACCACCACCATATTTTACTGCTGGTATGATGTTCTTTTTCTGAAATGCCGTGTTACTTCTACGCCAGATGGAATGAGAGACACACCTTCCAAACAGTTCAACTTTTGTCTCATCAGTCCACAGAGCATTTTCCCAAAAGTCTTGGGGATCAACAACATGTTTTCTGGCAAAATTGAGAGGAGCCATAATGTTCTTTTTGCTCAGCAGTGGTTTTCGTCTTGGCACTCTGCCATGCAGGCCAATTTTGCCCAGTCTCTTTCTTATGGTGGAGTCATGAACATTGACCTTAACTGAGGCAAGTGAGGGCTGAAGATCTTTGGATGTTGCTGTGGGGTCTTTTGTGACCTCTTGGATGAGTCATCGCTGATTTCTTGGGGTAATTTTGGTCGCCCGGCCACTGCTGGGAAGGTTTGCCACTGTTTCATTTGTGGATAATGGCTCTAACTGTGGTTTGTTGGAGTCCCACAACTTTAGAAATGGCTTTATAACCTTTTCCAGACTGATAGATCTCAATTACTCTCATATTTTACACTTGCACATCAGACATACAAGCTGGTTGCACTTTAAAATCTTTGAATCTTCTAATTTGTTCCTGAATTTCTTTTGAATCTCTATATGATGTCTAGCTTTTGATGATCTTTAGGTTGATGTCACTTTGTCAGTAAGGTCTTATTTAAATGATTTCTTGATTGAGAACAGGTGTGGCAGTAATCAAACCTGGGTGTAGCTAAAGCTATTGAACTCAGGCGTGATGAACCACTTAAGTTTTAACAGGGGGGTAATCACTTTGTCACACACGGTGATGTAGGTTTTAATTTTTTTTCCTCCCTTAAAAATAAAATCTTTTACTTAAAAACACAATTTGTGTTTTGTCTTTGACTAATATTTTTATTTGTTTGATCTGAAATATTTAAGCATGACTTACTCTCTCTATATATATATCTTACACACACACACACAGTAGCGCAAAAAGGTATTGAGTCAGCCACTAATTGTGCAAGTTCTCCCACTTAAAAAGATGAGAGGCCTGTAATTTTCATCATAGCTTTACCTCAATTATGAGAGACAAAATGAAAAAAAAATTTTAAAGCATTTGTTTGCAAATTATGGTGGAAAATAAGTATTTGGTCACCTACAAACAAGCACCATTTCTGGCTCTCACAGACCTGTAACTTCACTTTAATCCCCCACTCGTCATCTGTATTAATGGCACCTGTTTGAACTCGTTATCAGTATAAAAGACACCTGTTCACACCTTCAAACAGACTCCAATCTCGACAATAACCAATACCAGAAAGCTGTCAAAACGACACCAGGGACAAGATTGTACGCCTGCACAAGACTGGGATGAGCCAATCTACATTAGGCAAGCAGCTTTGTGCAAATGAAGTGGTCAATGACCTGAAGACAGCTGTGACCACAGTTACAAAGTTTACTATTAGTAACACCATGTCATCATGGATTAAAATCCTGCTTAAGCCAGCACATGTCTAGGCCCATCTAAAGTTTGCCAGAGACCATCTGGATGATCCAGAGGAGGATTGGAAGAATGTCATCTGGTCAGATGAGACCAAAATGGAACTTTTTGGTATAAACGCCACTCGCTGTGTTGGAGAAGCAAGAATGCTGAGTTGCACCCCAAGAACACCATACCTACTGTGAAACATGGGGGTGGAAACATCATGCTTCAGGCTGTTTCAGCAAAGGGACCAGGACGACTGATCCGTGTAAATGAAAGAATGAATGGGGCCATGTATCGTGAGATTTTGAGTGAAAACCTTCCATCAGCAAGGGCATTGAAGATGAAACACGACTGGGTCTTTCAGCATGACAATGATCCCAAACACATCACCCAGGTAAGGAAAGAGGAGCTTCAAGGTCCTGGAGTGGCCTAGCCAGTCTCCAGATCTCAACCCCATAGAAAATCTTTGGAGGGAGTTGCCCAGTGACCGCCCCAAAACATCACTGCTCTAGAGGAGATCTGCATGGAGGAATAGGCCAAAATACCAGCAACAGTGTGTGAAAACCTTGTGAAGACTTATAGAAAACATTTGACCTCTGTCATTGCCAACAAAAGGTATATAACAAAGTATTGAGATGACCTTTGGTTATTAACCAAATACTTATTTTCCACCATAATTTGTAAATAAATTCTTTAAAAATCAGACAATGTGATTTTCTCATTTTGTCTCTCATAGTTGATGTAAAGCTATGATGAAAATTACAGGGAGAACTTGCACAATTGGTAGCTGACTAACTATTTTTTTATTTTATTATTAACTTTTTATTCGGTTTGTTGGTTAGTTTAAACGGCCATAACTTGATAGCTATAGTAGCATTGTAGCAGCAGTACAAAATGAACAAAGAGGACACTAAACTTTGCTGATTGATTAGATTTGGAATTAGGATAAAATGTAAATGAAAATATCAGTTACATTTTGATTTCTGTAGGAAATTGATGGAAATGTGTGGAGAGGCAGAAAACAAACTGGCGTCTGTGCTGATGCAGCATGAAGTGCAGATTGAGAAGGAAATTTTAGACCCTCTTAATCAGTTAGCTGAGGTAAGCACTCCAACCATTGTTACACACTTTAAAGACTAACGTTGCTACACCTTCTCGGAGTTGCTGTTAATATCAAAAGTTCTATTATATGAAATATTCCTATTCTTAACTCCTTAACACTAGATTAAACAATACATTCATAATTGATGTTTGCTGTGTACATATTCTCAGGTGGATATCCCCAACATTCTCAAACAGAGAAGACATCTGGGCAAGCTGGTGCTAGATTATGATTGTGCCCGAGCAAGGTAACTGTTATTGGTAACTGTTAAGACTATTTTACATTGACCTCAGTTAGTCGTGTGTTAATCATTCATAAAGAAATGTCATAATCCCACATTATTTGTGCCTCAGGTGGTTGCAGGCGACCAAGTCTATAATCTCTGGAACAAATACACAAGCACTGACAGCCAAGGCTGACTCCCTTAAAGAGGATATGGATGAGGCAATGAATAAAATGGAGCAATGCAAGGTACTCTGCTTCTTACAGCCTTGGCCTTTTTCACTGGAGCAATTCAGGGGGATCAGTTCACTGCATGGTGTACATTACATTAATGGGTGAGATTTGCCTTTTATATCAAAGCTACAAAACAATATTTCCTTTTAATCCTCTTCATTACCATTTGGCACGATTTTCTTCAACTTTATTGTAAAGCAGTAAAGTTGTACACTCATTAAAATATATGGTTAATGACCTAATACTAAATATGTTATTTGTAAAATAGAATGGTATATTGGGTATACAATGGGTATATTTAGTATACATATAACTATACTACAGTATAACATTACTATTACCATTACCTACCTCTAGATCTCCTTGTATAGGAAGTACTGGGCCAAAAAGCATTTCTCATTGTATGCATTCAGTGTGTGTGTGTGTGTGTGTGTGTGTGTGTGTGTGTGTGTGTGTGTGTGTGTGTGTGTGTGTGTGTGT
>JBBIGC010138897.1:0-21427 GCA_037576955.1 Lepidarchus adonis
GTGTGTGATTTTTGCTGCTGTAACATGTGAAATTTCCCACTTGTGGGACAATAAAGGATTATCTTATCTTATCTTTATGACGACGCGAGAGATAATTGAACGATAGAGACTCAGTGGGGAAATTGTTTCACATTCAGCTTCAATTGCTTTCAAATTCCGCTCCAAACAGGCCGATGTTCTCCACATCTGAGTACACGTTCTGTACTGAACTCATTCAGAGCAAAGACCTCTACTTTTTTTCATTTATTTTCAAAAACACTTTTCAACTGTAGCTCGTGGGGAAGCTGGAGTCAATATGGGCCAACGCAGGGTTCGCCCTCGACAACCCGTCATCAGTTTCAGGGCTTTGGTTGACTTGTGCTGGTTATTTTATATAACAGGCTAGTGGAAAAGTGGTAAACTACACCGAATATAAATTTGGAAGGTCACCAATATTTAAGGGGGAAAAATCTTGCATTTATCAATTAAGAAATGTTCATAAAAAGATGCAAAGAATTTACAGTCAGATTGTTGATTATATTTATTTTTATTTATTTACTGATATATTTTTGCAACAAGCAGACAGAAATGGAATAACAGTTTATTAATATGTAACATAGTTAGTAGATTAGATTAATGTTAGAGACTCCGCATGTTCCAGAGAAAACCCAGAGTCAGACTGTCGTATTATAATTTCTGCCAAACAATTGCCTTCTGCAGGCCTGAAACAATAGCCAATGAAAATGATGTTCATGTTTGTTTGCATGTAGGGTGGGGAAGTGAGATCCTATTACAAGTGGCACATTCTAGCTGCCAAGTGTAAATCGGGCCTTCGAACACTTGGGATCGGTTTTAAATTAGTTTCCGTGAGTGTGTGTGTGTGTGTGTGTGTTAGTGTGTGTGTGTGTGTGTGTTGGTGTGTGTGTGTTAGTGTTACTGACCCTGATTATGCCTGATGCAGATTTTGAAAGCTCCCCGGACGTCCATGAGAGCACCTGGAGCTGATCAGGAAGAAGCTCAGGTCAGAGATTTTATTTATTTATTTATTTTTTTTAACGTTTGTAAAGTTGCAATTTTAAACCAAAGTTTGTGTAAACATTGTTGCTGTTGGACAAGTGAGCAGGAATGAAGAGCCATGTTTATTCTGAGTTAGTCTTCTGTGAACAGGAAAGGTGAGGGAGGAAGAGCGTAATGCTGGGTAACATGGGGAAAAACTATGGGCCCATGTCTCCTCTGGTTTTGATTGAGCTTGAGATACTTGGGATGGTGAACAGCAGGTGGTGCCCTCAGTGGCTGCCAATCGTGCAGAGCAGAGTCGCTTCACTTCTTGGTCTTGTACCACCAAACAGTCTGAGAGGCCGTGCTGTATTACGACCACGGGGAACGGCTCCGTCTCGGGATACGATGCTGGTATTAATTGGGTGGGGCAGCTGCACCAGGCCACTATTTTAATCTATTTATTTATATATTTATTATACTGCTCTTCAGAATGCAGTCAAATGATCCATTGAATTCGAATGGGAAGGTGTCCCAGAACTATGGCATATTTTCTTGTAACGCCTGCTGCCATGGGAATGGGTTTTGTGCTTGATTCATATCACTATGCCATTGGCGCAGTTAGCAAACATGGACACAGCTTTCTATATAAATGAATTTGGGATGTTGGAGACCAATTTAAAGGAAAAGGGGAAGTTTCGCTGAAGAGGCCTAGCGCATTGCTATTTTGCAATAAAATTAATTAATATAAATACTCTGAAAACATTTATTTTCCCAGTTTAGCGCTGCTCCAAAGTGTGAGATGGGCATTATAGGAAAATAAATTCAGATGGGTGGAATTTGGCAAAATATGCTGTGGCATTATGGTATGGTGGTATGGCACCATTTTTTCAATTATTTGTTCCACAATCCATTACCCCTCACATAATTATTGTTTCTTTTTTTATCTTGCTACCACAGGATGAAACTAGAACGATTGAAAAGCGGAGGAATTCCAGAAGAGTCAGTTTTGCCACAACAAATAATGTTCTCGTCTTCTCAAAGTGAGTTAACTACAGTTCACCTTCCTACAGCAATTCACACACCAGCCGTAAAGAAGATGATGATAAAAATGTTTGTTAATTTTTAATGTTTAGGGACGTCAAGAGTGAATCTCCAGTACAAGCCCCTGTTCAGAACTTGACTGGTGTTGGTATGTGATTTTATTTTTTTCTCTCTCTCCATGTAATGCTGTGTATAAATTAAAATTGCCCTTGAGGTCTATTTATTAACTTTTAATCCAAGAAATGATTGTAGGTAAAGTAATGAAAAATGAATTGTCCAGCATCTTACATGGATTATTTAAGGACAGCAAGGTCAAATGTTGGGCCAAATAGATTAATCATATTCCCAATCAGAACACATGACTTTAAATGTATTTATTATGTCTATTTTAATTCTGCAGGAGTTTGCGATGGGCAGAATAATAAGTAAGTGATTTTTGGAAAACTTGTTCGATGTTGAATATGCAATGACTACATGGTAGGTGAAGTCTGATTTTTAAAAGTCAGCCATTTTAAAAGATTCGCAGTTCAGAAAGAATTTCTTGTGATGTTTGTGTGTTAATTCTGTCTTCTGTTTTTAGGATGCTGCGTTTTGATGAAAACCAGCCTATCACAGGTGTGTTCTACATTAGAATTTTACTTAGCATTTATTAGATTTAGTTTTTTGCAAAAAAAAAAACCTTTAGTAGGCTTGCATTATGCATGGAGTGTTCAAAAACTTATTTTTTGGGGCAGGGAATGTAAAATCTTTTGGGGGACAGTATAGGGCAATATATTTTCTGAATTATAGAATCAAGTTAATTTATTTCACAAATGTGAGCACACCGCTCACATTTTTGTAAATATTTTATTATATCTTTTCATGGGACAACACTGAAGATATGATACTTTGATACGATGTAAAGTAGTCAGTGTACAGCTTGTAGAACAGTTTAAATTTGCTGTCCACTCAAAATAACTCCACACTTAATCCCTGGCAACAAAAGTGATTATGCTTCTAGGTGAAAATGTCCAGATTGTGCCCAATTAGCAATTATCTCTCCCCAGTGTCATGTGATGCATTAGTGTTACAAGGTCTCAGGTGTGAACAGGGAGCAGGTGTGTTAAATTTGGTGTTATCACTCTCACACTCTCTCATACTGGTCAATGAAAGTTCAACATGGCACCTCATGGCAAAGAACTAGTTTTTGTATACAAAGTAGTTTTTGCACAACAAACAGAAACTTATTTGGTTCAGATGCTGTCAAGCGTGTGGAGTACAAAGACAAGTGTGTCCTGCCTACTGTCAATCATGGTGGTGGGAGTGTCATGGTTTGGGGCTGCATGAGTGCTGCCAGGACTGGGGAGCTGCAGTTCATTGAAGAAACCATGAATGCCATCATGTACTATGACATACTGAAGCAGAGCATGATCCTCACTTTTGTTGCTAGCGTTTTAGACATTAATGGCTGTGTGTTGAGTTACTTTGAGGGGACAGCAAATTTACACTGTTATACAAGCTGTACACTGACTACTTTACATTGTATCAGTGTCATATGTTCAGTGTTTCCCATGAAAAGATGTAATATTTACAAAAATGTGAGAAGTGTACTCACATTTGTGAGATACTCTTGTGAGTTGTGTTTAAAAGTTCTGACTTTATCCCCATCCCTGCGATTTCAGGCTTGGACACCATGTTAACCAAGCCTCTACTTTTCTCACAGCCAAATAAGGTAAGTCACCTTAATATGGGCCAAATATTTTCAAGGTCAATGTAGAATGCATCACCTCTTCTATTATCACCTTATATCATTAGAGTAGAGTGCAGAAAAGGAATCAGACAATGGTTTCTTTTTTACCCTTGGCTTTTAATATTGGTGGGAAGACCCAAGAAATTGTGCTGTAAGTGCACGAAATATCGTAACCTACTTGTAGACAATACACGCATTGATACAGATGCTGCTGTATCAATATTGGCAGTTTAAGCTGTTCAATGGTGTAACTTTTTTTTTGACAAAGAAACACAGCCAATGGTGCAGTGCCCTGCATATATAATCTGAATATTAGAAACATTTAAAAAGCGAGCCCGGAACTTTTATTTGAGCGTGGTGTTAAGTTGGCGAATGTATACAATACATGATGCAATCAACGTGGATAAGAAGCCGCTGCAGAGAATTATCTGAAGGAAACATTGACAAAATCCAAAAACAAGGGAAAGCTAGAGCACGAAAAAGAAGGCGTTTATATTTTCACCTACTTGTGTTGTAGACTCAATAGTTTTTTTAGTGCTTGAGTGAACATAAGTACCGCTGACTGGTGAGAGAGAACTGTACTAGGCTTCACATATGAACAGTGGATACGGAACTTTAGTTTGCCACACTGTACTGTTCTCTACCCCTGCAAGAATGGATTGCCTTGTCACTGTGGAAACTTACTATCGACTTAAATAGTGTCATTTATTAGAATTTTGATATTAAATATTGTATACATCTTTCTTAAGTGAGCTTTTTTATCGTGGGCCTGATTTTCCAGTGTTACGCTCAAAATCATAAATGACAGTTCAGTTGTTTTGAATACTTGTGTTTTTGAAATACCTGTTTTAATGGATTATTCAAAACTTATTATATATATATATATATAATCGTAAGGTTATTGGCACCCAGCCCTAGTATACTACTAGTTTAACAGAAGTTGATTACACGTTGGACAGAATGATTGCAAATAATAATAATCATTATGTAGAAGATAATTATATCTAATTATAATGATTCTTCATTGATTCTAAGGAATCCATTAATTTTGTCCCTTTTGTCTCATGTGGGTCTGTTCAAGGCAGTGCTTATTAAATCAATCTCATAATTGTAAAATTTAGAAGTGGTTTATGGTTTAAGTGGTTTTCTGTCATGGTTCTCATTGGTCATTGAACTTGAAATATTGTGAAGAAAAAATAATATTGATTGTGTCAACAACTTTTTTTTAGGAAATTCATTTCTAATTGGGCAATTGACATAATATTTACACGAGATGCCCATAACAAGCCAAGTAATCCACACATACAAAGAAATCAGAACAAGCTTGGAAACCAGCTGAAATTTGTATTTAGAAAGCCTTTGTATAAATCTGTATTCAGAAAGTAGTCCTACTCCCTATCAGTGCAAATGAATATCAGCTCCTTTAATTCTAACTGACGGCCTCCAAGAAGCACCTCGTGATGAATAACAGTAGAGGGTCACTCAAGACCTTCACAACCTGATTTGTCACAAAACGTTCTAATGGAATTTGTCACCGAAGTATTGAGTTGTCCAAGAGCACCACTGGTGTCCTGGAATTAGCAGATACAGTTGTTTCAAAGGAAACCGTAAGTAATACACTCAACCGCCATGGCCTGTATGCACATTAACCATGCAAGATGAAGCATGCTGGACAAACCAATGATGTCTGGGAGAATGTATTGTCTGGTCAGATAAGACCAACATTGAGATCTTTGCATGTCAAAGCGCACACCTTGTTTGGAGGAGAAATAGCACTGCACATCACTCAAACATCACACCAGCCCTGAAGTGCTTGAGGGTGGGAACATCATGGTGTTTTTAAGCTTATGGTACTAGCAGACTTCATTTAATTGATTCTGCTGCCATCTACCAGACTGCTGAAGATGAAACCAGGGCGTTACAGCAAGACAATGATCCCAAACACACATCCAAGCAAACCAGTGTTTTCAGAAAAAGAAAAAGCTGCTAGAGTGGCCCAGTCGATCACCCAACTGAAGAAAGAACTCACAGTCAGAGTTCATAGGAGAGGCCCAAGGAACTGTCCAGATTTGACCACCATTTGTGTTGAAGTGGTGATTACCAACAGTATTACATAGTTAGCGTATTCACTTTATTACACAGGTTTTTATGGATTTTATTTGATTTCTTGTCTAGATTACTTGGGCTGTTGCTGAGATCTTGCCCCATTAGAAATATATTTACTGAGAAAAGTGTTGGTACAAATTTGCCTCATGTATATACTTTGTGCAAGAATAGAAATGGGAAGTTCTTTAATAAAAATGTTTGTTTCAACTCAAAATCTATGTTCAGCTGTGCATCCTTGATTTGTGTACCACCTGTCGCAAAAAAAATCTGATGTTCATCTTATTAAAGGTGAATGATGGAGGTTAAACCATGGCAAGAAATCAAGCATGCAGCACAATTAGCTTTGATTAGTATCTCACTGTGCTGTATCTACCCCTTGAATTTTTTGTGTCAGTTCGACCGTCCATCAGTATAGCTCTGTGTCAGTCTGTCAGTCTGTGTGTACGCCTGTCTGTCCATCGGAATATCTGTCTGCCAATAATTGTCTGTCTGTATCTGTCCATTCTTCTAATATTTGCTTTTAATCAGCTAAATTAGTTCTTGTTCAGTCACTTGCTAATGCCAGGCATCAATCAATATGCATAATGTTGTTTCTGTTCTTCTCAAATGACTTATACAGAGCTTACTCTCTCTTGTTGTGCTATAGGAGAAGTTTTTCTCAGATCCAGTTTTTTATGATGACTGCATGGAAAGAACCATGTTACTTGGAGAAGACACTGGGCACATGGATATGACTCAAAGTCACACGATTATGATCGACAAGGATGTTGCAAAAAACTCAGAATTAGGCTTAAGCATCTTGGAAAGTGTCACTGGACTTCACAGCTCAAAGAGTCAGGGTGACCTGTGCCCTGAAACTGTTGACCATTTGGAAAAAAAGCCAATGCTTTTGGAATTTGATGATTTTCTTGCAAAAATATCAAAGTCTGGTACGCAAAATACTGCAGCTTCATCGCAGAAAAAAACTCTTTTTGGCTCAGAAGATACAGCCAATGTGGAGATGGACAAGGAGAACGTCCTACCATCTCGTTTCCCAAAGCAAGCAGCACATTGCTCAGTCAATCCACAACCAAAAGGGCTTCAGTTACGAAGTTCAACTGCTTCATTTCTTGAACAGGAAAACATGGAAATGACCAAGAGTCTTACAGTTGCAATCGATCAGAGGGAGGTGGCTCAGTATGATCCATACTTGGCAAAAGCAAATCAAAGAAGCATGTGTTTTTCAAACAATTTGGATGATATGGAGATTACTCAAAGTCAGACTGCTACCATCAACTTTAAAGTCATGGAAAACGAAAAGTGCAGCATACCATTGGAAGCAGATCATCATATGTCCATTTTAATGTCCGATGATACCAGTGGAATGGTTATGACCCGGGTTTTTGATGGGTTTCTTCAAGACCAAGAGCCCAGAGTAAGAGAAAATAAAGCTGTGGAAGTTTTGCCCAAAGCACATACTGGTTCTTCCTTCAGTCAGTACGGAAATAGGCAAATATCTGATCCAACAATGGTTGAGCACGGTTTGAAGACGGACTGTGATGACATGGAAATAACACAATCTCAAACTGTTTTCCTTGAAACCAAATGTGGAAGAGAGCCTTTTGTTCTGCCATCATCCAGAACGAATGTAGAGATTGCTCCAAAGCTCGCAGGACCTGTAACACTAGGTGGCCATGGAGCTGCTGGAAGTAAGGAAAGAAGAAAAACTGGAGACAAGACGATATTTTCCAATGATCATAGTGGCTTTATGGAGTTGACCTGTCTGACCAATGCCTCAGTTACGGTTATGTCCTCACATCATGATGACATGGAATTGACAGGATGCAATAACATGACAATAGACACTGAAAATATTTTGCAAACCGAGGAAACAAGATCAAGAAAGAGAACCTCTTTTATGCCATCATCTTCAGTCTCTACCGAAGCCAAAAAGGTTGCTTGCGTTCAGAGCGATCCTTCCGTTCCTCTCTTGGACGATGATATGGAAATGACACAATGTCAAACTATTGTCCTTGAATCCAAACACAGTGTGGAACACAAACCGTTGGACATATTGAGGAATAGGTTATCCCTCAAGCCAGCGTCTATGGCGCTGGCCCATGATCTGACTGGGCATGCAGTACTAAATAAGCATATGTATTCTGAGGCCGAGAGACGTTCAGTACCTACAGCACAGTTCCTTCTTCACCAGGAGAAGCCGGACTACCAGCAAATACAGCAGGTTACCGTATGTGGCATGTCCGCTATACATGATGATATGGATCTAACCGGATGCAATACTGTCACCATTGACACGAAAAGAACCTCCCAAGCAGCTACTTTGAATATCATTCCACAAAAAGCACCTTCCATGTTGTCTTTGGCATCTGCTGTGTTGGATAGCGCTGAACTGGCTGAAACTGTTGGTAAAATTTCAGGAAAAGTACAACTCTCTCCAAATCGAGACTGCAATTCGGAAATGGACGTTGATGCTGGTAATCCCGACCTCCACAAACCGCCATTCTTTGTTGGCAAAGACTTGGACAAAGGCCCGGCAGGTACAATTGACGATTGTGATATGGAAATGACTGGAGCCTTTACAACGCCCTTAGAAGAGCGGTGCTCCGTCGACTTTAAACAGGAAGACGTCACGAAAGAAAGTGCAGAGACCTCATCGGGTGCCACTGACCAAAGGATGGCAGAACATTCGTTGACGATAAGCAAACCGACTGTTGCATCCAGTACAAGTTTTTCAACGCAAGACAAGTCCAGAAGAAGGAGTCTGGCTGACCTACAAGAGAAACTTCAGAATATTGCCCAATGTATCAATGAACCAAATGGCTTAGTCACGGAATGTCCTACAGCACCTATAGCCAGCATTACAGTCTCTGGGAAATCCCTAGTGGGTGAATGTTCTGAGAGACCCCATTTTACAGAGCCGGTAAAGGAAAACCCTCCTTTGGAGAAGAATTTCAACTCCACTAACGTTGTGGGCACCACACCTTTTAAACTCAAGAACATTCTTACGGCAAGACTCTCACTTGGCAGCATCACACCAAAACTTCCTTCTCAGAACAAATTTGCAAGTCAAAACCAAACCGAGCCAATTGGTACTGATCTATGTCCGGGCCTGTTTTCGGAGACACATCTGGATGGTGCTGGACAACATGGCGACTGTTCAATTAGTCTTATTGATGAGTTGCTTCCTGAAGATTTGTCCGATACTCTGTTCAGCTATAAAAGCAATAAAATAGATGAGCCCAATGACCCTGCTCCATTGGCACCTTGGGATGGCGTGGGTACTGAGGAAATTACTTCAAGCCAGTCTGAAAAAAAGCAGTGTGAAGGAGATGCTGCTGACGGAAATAGAAAAGAAGCCTGCGAAACATTGGTAAGCATGTTTTTTTGGGGGTTTTTTTTAAAGATGTTTTTACTAATTGTATTTGCATTTTTTTTTCATGTGTATGGTTTTAAATACCTTTTGTTGCATTCTCTGTTGTCTGAGCACAGCAGCAAGATTATTCTGAAGCTCTTGGTGTTCCGAGTTCTTCAAGCCTCGTGATAAAGACGATGGAAGACACCTGCTCTAGCAGTAGTTCCACAAATATGAAATGTGAAAATGTGTCTGAATCAAGTGAGTTTTTAATGTTTTCAGTTGTGGTTGCATGCTACTATTACCGGTCAAATTGCTTTGTACCATTGACTAAACACTTAATACTTTTCTTTTTTTTTGAAGCTCTGAGGAACTCTCACTTTGACTCTCAGATTGATGGGACACTGGATGATGTATTTGATTTCAACAAGGTATCCGAATATATGTTTTCTAAGGTCTACTGAAATGTTCTTGATTGTAGCTTGCCCATCTCATGGTTGCTCATGTTTCCTTTTTCTAGACCTTAGTACAAACATCATTTCCAGGAATGTTGGGATTTGTCAATGTCAACTTTCCTTTTCATAACAATTTTGTTTGGGAACTGAGGAGACTAATTGTTGCAGTTTGGCAAATGGAATTTTGCTTGAGACAACACTGCAGCTGCTCAGTTGTCTATTTCTCCTCTGCATTAAGTTGTATACATTTTTATCATATGGCTCTCCAGAATGCCTACAAACACACCATTGAATTTGAATGGGAAGGTGTCCTGGATGCATGTAAAATAGCTGCCTTAATGGTAGAATATGTCCCTTTCAAATCTCAGAATATGCTTCTGTCTCAGCTGGACCTTCACAACCAATCCATAACCACTGATTGTGGCATTGAGATGTACTGTGGATGATCTTTTCTATTTTGTTTATAGTTCAATTCATCAAAAATCTGAACTTTATTGGAAATGGGGTTTGTATATAATATGTTTTTGGTAAAACAACCTGATCTAAAAACATAGCTTGTATCATATACATTTAAAGCCACTTAGGTGTTTAAAACCACTTACATTAAATTGATTAATCTGCCAAACAATTATTGGTAATCTGTTATATTTTCACCCTGTTTTTTAGGCACTCGAAGATGGAAACATTACAGTGAATGAGTTCTTAAATCATTTTAGAGTAAACTCCGTAATTCACAAGTCAAGACCCAGCGCTGTCCCTGACAATGTAAGAAATCTGTATTTTTATTTATATATATATATATATATATATATATATGTGTGTGTGTGTGTATATATATATATATATGTATGTGTGTGTGTGTGTGTGTATATATATATGTATGTGTATATCCCCCACCCCGCCAATTTAATAAATATTATTTCATATAACTTTACTCTTCTCTGCTTCAGTTTAAAGTTACTCAAACACACACAATGGAGGATTTGCTCAGAGAAAAATACATATACCGTCCTAAGCAAAGAGTCTACGAGGCAGACTGCCAGAAATTGACTGAGATGGTAGAGGGGTATGTGCTTGTTGTTTAAATATATATCATTTTTGTACTTTCGTTTAAAAATCCACATTAAATGTTGGTTGTAAAAGTGAATATTACATAACTTACCACTTACTTACTTACTATCTAACTTTCTATCACCTCATGTGGAACACCTTTTTGAATTGAAATGAAAAATTACATTTTAACTTGTTTTTAACTTCGATTATATAAAACTTTTTCAGATTTAAAACCCGAATGGCAGAGCAAGATAAACTGCTCAGGGATGTCAATGGAAAGCTCCTGCAAGAATTGTGTGCCTTCTCAAATGTCCAGGTAGTGTTGATCTACTGTCTTTGGTTTAAGAAACGAACTTGGTTTTCTCCAGATATGGGTTGGTAATTAAAATTAATTAAATTAAATTAATTAAAATTAAAAATTTATTATAAAAAAGAATATAATTAAATAAATACCAAATACATGCATTTGTGAGACCACAGAGGAGGTTTGGCTTAAAACTGAAAGCAAAGTTTTGAATACCCATATTTCGAGCTGTTTCATATTCACAGCTACAGACATTTGGGGCGAAGCTGAAGGAACGAAGGGGATACTTCAGAAAGGGAAGCAAGGCACTTTCCCATGAAATGAAGAAGATCTTGTACTCTGAACTTTTGAAAACAACACAAGTAAAAACATTTTCTTGATCAACTTCATAGCAAGTAAAAGGTTTTGCTAAATTAGCAGTGTTTGTTCTGTATTGCTTCATGAAGTAACTTTGTAGATTTTTTAATTATTATTATATATTGTAAAGTGTTGAGTTCAGTGTGTTGTATTCATTGGGAGGTTTTACATTGTTTTTTTTTTTTGTTGTTTTTTTTGCTCATTGGTTTCTGGGTTGGCAGATCTACCAAGATGTTCTATTCCTAATGAACTCAACTGTCCCTCACTATTTTTAACTTTCAGGAGTCAAAGCAAAGCCTGGTGACCAAACTCACAGAGACGAGAGAGATGCTGAAAGATCTAGACGGCTGCATTAATGACTTGGAGTCTGGTATGGAAATGTTACATTTATTTCTGTTTGCAGTGCTAATGTAATTATTAATTAAATTTTCAGGGTTTTTAAAGTATTTTTTATTTATTTTTTAGAATTGGCAACAGTGAATTGTTTGCTCATGGAAGATGAGGTCATTGGAGCGGAGTCCGCTTTAAAAGCAAAGCAGCTGGATGTGGATGCACTTCATTCAGAAGCTGCAGAGAAAGAGAGGTACGGGTTGATTAAGGAATTGTACTGGAAGCATTGGAAGTGCAGAGAAAAATTGAAGACCCAGGTTAACTGAATATTTTTCTTGGTTGCAGACAAATTTGCGAACTAGAACATCAGAAGGTTGACTTGGAAGGAACACTGCAGATACGGAAAGATGAAACCAGAAAACTTCAACGTTGTCTAACAACTCTGAACAGGTATATTTCCACTGCACTAACGAAGTTTAGACCTTCGTACAAACCTCATTTCCAGACATTTTTGAATTTTTCATCAAATGCAAGAATCGTCGTCTTTCGACAGCTTCTGCGACCAATCCGATTCCATTTCTTCCCGTCTTCTGCGTCATCTCGCCCACCAACCACCTGCATGTCCTCTCCCACCACACCCATAAACCTCCTCTTCAGCCTTCCTCTTCTTCTCCATCCTCAACATCCTATTCCCAATGTACTCCACCTTTCTCCTCCACACGTCCAAACAACACAATCTCACTTCTGACTCGTTCTCCAAACCTGAGCTGTTCCTCTGATACTCCTCACTACCGTCCTGTAAACCTTCACTTTCACTCTCGCTGGTACCCGTCCGTCACAGATCACTCCTGCCACTCTTCTCCACCCACTCCACCCTGCCTGCATTCTCTCTTTCATCTCAATTCCACAATCCCCAGTTACTCTGAACTGTTGAACCCAAGTATTCAAACTCCTCCACCTTTCCCGCTTCTTATCCCTGCATACTGACCACTCCACTGTCCTCCTTTTCATTCACACTCATATATTCTGTCTTAGACCTTCTCACTTTTATTCCTCTCCTCTATAAAGCAGACCTCCACCTCTGCAAGGTCTCCTCCAGCTGCTCCCTACTCTCACTACATATCACAATGTCATCAGCAGAGTCCAGGGAGACTCCTGTCTAATCTTGTCTGTCAACCTGTCCATCACTATTGCAGTTAAAACAATGTGGTTTTTAACTTTCTTGAACATCAACTTTCCTTAATTATGTTCTTTATGATCTGTGCTGTTGCTGTTCCATAGTTGTCTTCAAACCATGATGTTTAAGCAGGTGGAGAGAATGAAACATACAAGATTCAAGGAAATATTAGCCTACGCCCATTAGCCCATCACTGCATCATCTCCCATCTGAAAGGTTTTGTTTTCTTCCAGTTTGAACGAATGGCGATTCCAAAAGAGCGATGAAAATGGAGCCGTTTTCACCTTTCTTCATGATACTGTCCACCTGGACATCCAACTGAAACAGCCCACTGGTAAGCCCCAGTGCCCAGCACCAATACGAGAGGTTTGGTTTTCAACAATGGAGCATTATATTAAAACTGGTGGAATATTCTTCTCTCAGAAAAGGGATGGCTGCATGAAGATGTGGATCATGACATGGAAATATCATTCAGTTTTCTACTGAATGGTGAGGGAATTTGTCGACTTTAAACAGGTTTTTATGAGATGGTTCATGTACTATGTTTCACCATGACTTTTTCCCCTCGTAGGTGGAAACTCGCAGCCCAATGCCGTCATGGTTCATACGTTACTTGCAGAGTATATCCAAGGCCAGACTAAGTGGATTCAGAACTACACAACAACACAACATATACCAGTGGTAACTGCTCTCTTTTTATATTTATGGTTGGGGCGGCAAAGAATTTGTCAGTCATGTGTAGCAAATGTTTTGTTCCGTTGCTGCTCATTCACAGACTTATTATCAACCTGTGTTAGTTTATATACATAATGTCCTAGTGTCCATTTGAATCTGGTCTAGTTGCCTTGTTCAGTTCTGTCAGGAATAGCCAATGTCATTTAACCAACATCCTCAAAAATCCTCAATACTTAGACACCATAGTTTAAGCCCCAAATTATCCCCCTACGCTCTTTAAACACATTCTAGACATAAATGAAAACATTGCAAGCATATAGATGAGGTGTATTTTGTGTAGAATTAGTAGAAGGTAACATTCATAGCGAGTACTGTATACTAGTCTATGCTTATATTTTCTGTACTTTGTGTGTATTACACCATCTTAGCCTGGGGGGACTACTGTACTCCATATGTTACTCCGTTTGTGGTATTAACAAATCTGGTGTAATGGTAGGTGGAGCTGAGCAATATGATATGTCATTACTTCTAAAGCACATGTTTTATTTCAGAGAGCATCATTAGTCTTCTGTAAGTGAACTTGTGCTGTGGTATGAGAACTACTGAATTAAAAATCATTTGTGCTCATACTCATGTTTATAATGGAACAGTTCTGCCACAGCTCATAGTGGAACTATCGAATATTTAGTTTAATATTTAGATTATGCAGTACTGACCTTTTCAGTGCTCATATCATATATCAGCTCACTGGTGGCTGATAAAACCACCACAGAATCACAAATAGTTCTGTGACTAAGGTTCAACAAATATCCAAATAATGAAGGTAAAAATATCACCGAAGGTCCAGTGGGTCAATGCTCAAGAGCTTCTACTGAGTCACTGACTTACTCTGTACCTGAAACGTGCGTTAACAAGACGTGATGAACTGCTGGCATTATCCCAGTGCAGCAGTATAACAAAGAGTGAAAGAATGATGACTTATGGTGAACTGATGGAGGAACTAGTATTTGTATTTGAGTTCAGACTGTGCAACTCCTTTAGAAGAACTCTAATTAGTTAGAATTACTACTTATTTTATGTTTTGTTTTTTAGAATTATAGAAGTATAGAATTTTAGAATTAAGTGTTTGACAGTTTGTGTTTTCTAATGCAGCCACACTTAATTAGCATCCTAGCAGCAGCCTGACTAGCACAAACATCTGTATATTGCCTTGTTGCACTGCCTATTATATTAATTTGTGTTTTTCTGGCAATAGTTGCTCCATGATGTCAGCTTGGTGGTGAGCCGACTTCGACTTCTGGGTGAAGAGATCCATCGCTTGATGAAGTGGGGAGGATTAAAATTTGGAATTCTAAATATTACCTGTGTGGATAAATTGTAAGTTCAATTCTACATTTTAGTTTTTTCTTAAATTCATTAAGGTGTTTATTATTTTTATTTATTTTATTTATTTCGATTTTGTTAGATATTTAACTGTTCCCGAATAGTCGACTAAGAGTTCATAGCAGTTGTTGTTAGTCAAATACCTGTCAGGCCATAATGGTTTTAATTACCAACAATCCAAAAATAAATGCAAGTATGGGAAAAATATATATAAAAAAAAAAGTCCTGTCCATTTAAACTGTAATCTTATACAGGGTTTCGTTTGAGTCTAAACCTGATTTTAAGGCCTTAAATTGCTTCAAACATTAAGATTTTATGCCCTAGGTCTTAAAAGAGTTATGTTTAGGTCTTTGATATCAACATGTATGTGCTTTAATGCTTTTTGGTTTGTTTTTTGGTAGCTCAAAATGATTTTGTATTGTATATTGGTTCAGTGTTGTAGTTCTTTTTAGTTGTCCAGGTGTAGCTGTAATAAGACTAAAAACAAGACCAAGATAGGAATATGGGTCTGCAACCTGCTCTGAATTTACCTCCATATATTGAGACGGGTGGTTTGTGAAGTAATTTGGCGTTTCCAATTATTTGATTTTTAAATCTTTATCTTCAGCCACTTAATCTGTTATTGTTTTGAGCAATTATTTCTTTTTTATGACTTCAACATGTACAGAATTACAGAATTTCTTCTTTTTAATAGAAGTATTATTTTGCCACTGGTTGCCTCAGTTATTGTGATCGGAGATCAATTACATTATTGGTTAATTAATGATGGAATACTAGTTTTCTAGTTTTAAATTTTTAAAATATATTTTGATTTTCTTTGCCTGTGTGGATTATGTGTTACCACAACATCTGGTGAGAAATTCATGTCAATAGCAGCTTAAGAAATATATTTACTTTGAAAATTGGAGACGTGTTCAGTACTTATTTTAGCCGCTGTATTTGCCAGTAGTATCCAGTGAGGTTCATCCTTCATAAACAGGCCAAACATGTTCTACCACTGAGACTCCAGCACTCCTGTTTCAAAGTATTCCTTTTCAAAATTAGCTTTGTTCTGATCTACTGTGAAGAATAACAGTTTTTTTCTCCCCTTAGAATTGAAATGACGTTCTCCAGTGTCAAGGCTTTTGCCAAATTCGAGCTAAGCTTGGCTGTCACTCCCGACTATCCCCTGAGTCCTCTTCAGTTGCAGAAATTCCAAAATCACATTGGCAACACAAGGTTTGGGATGAGATATAAACTTTTACTCATTAATAGCATAGTGGGAACATCTTGTGTTTTGCTGGCAGACACTTACTCCTGAGATAAATGGTTTTAAACTGTTTGCATACAGTAGGTGCCAAAGGGTACGTTCACACCTACAGCCTTTAGGTCATTTAAGTCCAATCATAGTGCATTTCACGCCTTGATTTGACCTCTGTCCATCTGTCAGGTGTGTTCAAGTTTGAGCTACACAAATGACAATTTTGTGCTGTTACAGTATAGTGCCCGAATAAGTATTTGTCCTGAACCACGGAAACGTTTCTGTATTTAACATTTTTGCTCCCAACCCCATTGTTATGCACTGAGAACCGCTGCCAGTTGCCCATTAACAGATCACCCATCATTGGGGCCTCCTGCTCACCTGTCCCAGACCAATTCAACCACCACGGATCAGCTCCCTGTACTTTGTGCTGGATCTCTTACTCCAAGCAATAGGCTTTACCTGCCACCTATAGACATCGAGACCATTTCTTTCGATTTTGGTTGTTCTCTGGTGTCCATTAGAGAAGGATGGGTTCCCGCTTTGGTTCCTCTGTAGCTTATTAAGGGCTCTGGCTCAGATTTTACGAAGCAGATTTGTGACGACATCAGTTGTAAAAATAGCTTTAGAAATAAAATGGACCTGAATATAGTGCTGCATCTTCATTCTCTTCCCTGAGGGGAAAACACTCAAAGTTTGCAAGTTCAACTGGTTTGGCTCAAAGTGAACTGACTGTAGGTGTGAAAAAACCCTTAAAGCTTCTGTACAGTACTCTGGGCATGTTGTATCCAACTTTATCTATACTTCAGTGTTTTAAAATATTTCTTTTGTGTTTTGTTGCTTTTTGCACAGCGTTGACCAAATCAGTAACATCCTGTCCTCCATCACTCCAGCCAAGGACTACCTGACGAACGTCATCAGGAGAATTCACCAGCTTATGGGATAATCCCACTTTTAATCAATGTCCGTTAGTTTGTATATATTAATAAAAGTGTCTAATAAATGTTTTCTGCTTTAATTTTTGTTAGTTTCTTTTTTGTAGCAGCTGTATTCATGTCTGAATACCTTTAAAATGTGGATCTTCCAAGTCCATCCCAACTCTCCCAAACTGGTGTAACCTCAACGTTCAAATAATGGAATATTCGTAAACAACAAATTATTATATTGGCCCTGTGTGACAAAATGATTGCCCCCTAAACCTAATAACTGGTTGGGCCACCCTTAGAGGACAATTGAAATCAAGTTTGCGAAAACTTGCAATGAGTATTTTACAATGGTGTGGACACTACCACCACCATGTTTTACTGTTGGTAAGATGTTCTTTTACTTCTAATGGGACACACACCAAAAGTTCAACTTTTGTCTTGTTATTCCACAGAGTATTTTCCCAAAAGTCTTGGGGATCATCGAGATGTTTTCTGGCAAAATTGAGACGAGCCTTAATGTTCTATGCTCACCCATGGTTTTCGTCTTGCCACTTTTGCCATGCAGTGCAATGTAGGTTTCATTGTTGTGTTGTGTTGTTTCTGACTAATATTTAAATTTGTTTTAATATCTGAAACATTTAAATGTGACAAACACTGAATCACACCAATTTACCTCCGCTTTGGGGTCGGACCACACAACCCTCATACATCAGTGAGCCTTGGCTGCCCATGACCCAGCTGTTCCTTTCATGGTTCACTGTTGGTAGGAGCTAACTAGTGCACATCTGGAACGTTCCACAAGGCCTTATTGGACATGGTCTCGCCATCACAATAATTTGCTCAGTTTCCAGCACATCAGTTTCAAGAACTGACCGTTCACTTGCTAATATATCCCACCCATTAGATAGTCTGTAGGTTCAGGGTGAGTTACAAGGCAGAAAACACAACTGCACAGCAGGTGAACAGAATTAGCGTGTGAGGTGTTGGGGATGGAACTCCATTCTGCTCCTGAGAAGGAAGTTACTGTAGAAGTGATTCATATTCAGATATAATCTCTGTTTTGTAACGTGACCCGAGGAGCTGGACAGAGCCTTTGTTTGTGATGCTGTCCATGGTGACTGTCTGGTTCGTAAGCTCTATTTTGGGATGAGTAGAATTTGCCACCTGTTCCTCCTCTTCTTGGCCTCTTGACACTTCGCTTCCCCTGCATCATAACAGCCCAGCGACTGTCTTACAACAGCGCCATTCACAAACTTCTGTCCCACGTCTAAAGCCTGAGATCTGCTCGAGCAATAAAGCCTCCCTCCATTTCCTCAATTCCAACTTTCAGCAAAATTTTCTTCCAACATGGCTGAAGCTGGGAGCCCAGAAGATCAGTGGGAGGTAGAAACCTTTGAGGATGAATTTGGAGAAATCATAAAGACAAGATCTGGTAAGAACTCAACTACTTCGGTAAAAGTAGAAGGTTTGCATGTTCTACTTTCAACCAATGGTTGGTTGGTCATTGAATAAATTGCTTTCAGAGAAACCAAAAAGTTCTTAAAAGTACTGAAGATTTTTTCTGTTTCCATTGGTCCATTCAACATGAAATTTGGATACGTTGTAAAGACGGGCTGGAATTTCCAAATTATGCAAAAAAAAATTATATTGTTTTGACGAGACCGTGGGATTATAGTCAAAAGATCTCATACTAACATCTAAAGCATGTTCGAATGCATTGTTTTGCATTTGTTGCATAGGTTTTCTTGATAGTTTAGTACTTTGGATATTAATTTAGATTTTTACCATTTGTTTTTTTTAAACAAATGCTCATTTCATTATGAAACAATCATTGGCCTCTGACCATAACACCCACTCTGAACTGGACTGAGTGGACTATATTTATTCTCCTGTTGAAATATGGTCTTAAGGAGCTTAAAATAGCTTCAGCTGCCTGGTGTAAGATTTCAGGAGTCCTTGTTTAAGTATTGTTGTCGGCTGGAAGTCTAGAGACATATACGTTGGACCTTCTACCAAGATGGTCTTCCAAGCGTCAATAACTTCTAAAACAAAAACCAGTGTTAATTCTATCTAAATGGGGCTGAAGAAGGGCCTGAGGCTGAGGGTGGAGGGTGGGGTGGTGGTGATTACTTGTTAATCACGCTTAGCAATGCCCTATTGAGTGTCCCAGTAATCTAGAGCATTTTTCAAGTCGCAGGCGACAGTTTGGCTCTGCAGGGTTGCAATGCTGCCCTCTCGCTTTTCATATCCATTCCAACTTGTTCTTTTTACTGCCCATGCTGGGGGTGTGTATCTGATTCTGTACATGTCCCACTGGGTGCATGAGCCACAATGCAAAACATATCTCTTTATGGTTTTGACTACAGTGTTGAATCAAATCCGTATATTCGTTACTCAATTAAATTTTGACCTGTAAAAACAATGTTCACAGTGTTAAGTTCTCAGACTGGGCATCTCTGGATATTCTGTTCACTGGTTTATTGGGTTTAACTTTAAGAGACATTGGGGAAATCATAATATATAAGTGTAAATTTTCAGTATGTTGTTATATGCAGCCAAGGAAGAATTTTAAACCATTTACATTGACAGTAAATGTAACCGTAAAAACACTGCCAATTACTCCAAGGTCTTGTTTCACCAAGATAAATAAATCTTCACATTTTATAGTAGTAATTACATTTAATATGCTTGTAATGCATTTTTAAATTACTATTAATTAACTTTTATCAATAATACAATTTCACGAGTGGAAAAAAATGTATTATGTGCACATTGATTAGTGAATAAGGTCCAAATATCTATCATTACCTTTTGGCCTATAGAAATACAAATTCAAGACCAATTGTCTCCAATATTGTCATGACTAGTAATATGCATTTAATATATATGCACTTGCAAATCTTTATAATAATCAATTCTGCTTTGACTGGTAAAAATGCTGTTATTGATATTCAGTATAACAATAATAAGTCAGGATGTTGTTTTGGAGGATAAAAATATATCCTGAATAATATTTTAACTTCCAATAAGTGTTCATTTTAAATAAGAGCTGTGAAATAAAACAAGCTACTAATTGAACAAATGTGAAAATCAAGTCATTGACAAAAAAAAATCAATAAAAATCAATAAAAAGTTTATATGTTGTGTTTGATGTAACTTTACAGATATTGTGAAAGTTGAAATTCACAATATTATGTGATCTACATTTCTAATTCTTGTCAAGATGATCTATACAGATATATACATTGAAATGTGCGACCTAAATAAAAATTATTTTATTTTCTCATTAAGTATTACTCCGTGCCCGATAATGAAAACGGAATTAAAATTTTGTACATTTGATTGGAGTGTTTTTATCATGTGTATTGATTGGAACAGGTGTGTTTTAGGCCCTTGTAGCTCATTCTGTCAGTTCAGCTGATACACAATTGTCCATCACTGCTCAGAGCATCAGCCGGATAATGAAAATGATGCCGCATCGTGTTGACTGTGTTACAGCGATACGCTGTGGGAGCCGACAGATTTGTTCAGTGGGCGATGAGCAACCATGCAGAACTGATCCAAATATTTGACCAAATGGTGCATTCAGCTTTCACATGGCTTTAGCAAACTGAAGAGATCTTCTCATTGAAATTTTCAGGGGGTGGGATCGATTAGGCAGTTGGTTTTTGAAGTAGATGTGAGGACTTTACTGTGATGGGTAGAGCATCTCCAAAAAAGCAGGAAGTGTTCCAAGTATGCCAAAATATATGAAATAATCTTAAGAAATCTAGAAATACTATTTCACAGCCCTGTATATTGATGATGCATAGTTTTTCTTCATCCTCTAGTCCTTCATCAGTGACCACTGGCTGGACGTCTTTGGTTGGTGGACTACTCTCAGTCCAGTGACTCAGAGGTGTCTAGATTTCTCTGTAACACATACACCAGCATTCCGCCGCCATGTGTCACTGCTATACTGAGAACGTTCCACTACTAAAGTAATGGGTGGTCCTGTGTGGGGGTCCTGACCAAAGCACAGGGTAAAGAGAGTGAACAGATGGGCTACAGCCTGTTAATGTAGAGTACAAACTTAAACCAATCAAATGGACAGTGAGAGTAGGTATGTGGAGCTAATAAAGTGGCTAGTGAGTGTTTCCTTATACAACATACATCTGCTCAACATTAAAGCTAAAATTAAAAAAGCACTAAAAGTGAATGCAAAGAATTCCTAGGGGTGCCATACGTTTTACAGCTTTATACAATACTGTACTAATACTGCATCAGAGGGTGGAGGAACAATGTGTTCCAGCTCCGCCTTTTCCTCCACATTGTGATCTCC
>JBBIGC010138948.1:0-21413 GCA_037576955.1 Lepidarchus adonis
CACACACACACACACACACACACACACACACACACACACACACACACACACACACACACACACACACACACAGAGATTAAGAAAAGCCCAGGTCCCTAATCACACTCTGCTCTTAAAATTAATGACTGCACAATAAAGGATAATTAAAGCGTAATTGAGCATTCTGGTCCTTATGAGAGCTTGTGTGGATGGACAATGAACACACTGCACTTTATTCTGACTTAAAACGACAAATGTCATTGCAGTGAGTTTTCCCTGTGTCCCACACATCTTGATTAACCATTGTTCAACCATTTCATTATCTCTATCTCAATTTCCACACAGCAATATTTATAAAATTGCATACATAGAAATATAAAAAATGTACAAAACTAAAGAACAATCACATTTACTATACAGCTCTCCAGAACGCAGATGAATGATCCATTGAATTTAAATGGAAAGGTGTCCTGAACGTGTGTCATTATTTTCTTATAACACTTGCTGCAGGTAAATAACGCCCGCTGCCATGGCAACGGGTTTTGTGCTTGAGAGTCACAGTTTCATATCACTCCGCCATTAGCACAGTTAGCAAACGTGGAGGATGGTTTCAATATAAAAGTTTATAGTTTGGTCAATACAGGACTTTGGAGTACCGGACACAGGCCCAATTTAAAGACCAGGAAAAATGGAGAAAGTTTTGGTGAAGAAAAAGTAAGGAGGCCTAGCGTGTTGCTGAGCAATGACCACAAATTCTGAAGAACAATTTTTTCCTCATCGCAAGGCACTGAAATATTTTTTCTTTGAAAAAGTTTATTTTCTCATTTTGGTGCAGATAAGTATAATAAGCACTTCGCGTCTGGGTCTTCTTTGCCCCGTTTTGCATTTATTTTCCCATAATGGCCGTCTTACAATACATTATCCTTTGCGTAAATCTTCCTAGCAACTGTACATGAGGCAAAATATAGATGAAAGCTGCAACACTAGGTCATTTTCCCAATTATTTATATTATTAAAGCAATAATATGAGCTTTTAAAAACAATATATGAAATGAATGGAACAATAACAAAGTATGCCCATGTCAGGATTACTAAAACTAAACTATAAACTACAACAAAACTATAAACTATTTTCCTGCCAATGAAATATTGAAATTCAATACTGACCAAAAAGATTTAGAGTCAAATTTCATTAAAAATATAACACTATGTAGCAAACAACACATGTAAAAAGTGTGTTCATTATATTCTTATGTCATGGAAATCATCAGGAAGATTAATCCTTTATTTCCCCCTATAATAAAGTTTATTAATAGTGACTGTCCTTATTAAGCATTTTAACAAGTCATATAGAGTAGGGAAATATACAAGACACAAAATACAGAGCTTATCTCATGGGCTGGCCATTTTACTTTCTTCATTCATACTGATGATAACATGAAGAGTCACCAGTAATACATCTGACTGATTTATGGGATTCTGCCTAGAAATTCAATAGCAGAGATAAGATGAATCCATTACAGAAATAATCATTTCCCTCGTGGTACTGAACCAAATGTTTCAGTCTGCATTATTTTCTTTGAGCTTTGTACACTGAGCTGTGTCTATGGCTGGATGAAGGTTGGAATGTTCTAGAGGACGTGACACAACACACAGCACTCTGCCGGAGCTCAGCTAAGCTGGTGTGAACAGATACTGTAAACTGAGACATGATGTTAATGTCATAATAACTAAAACTTGCTGTTCTCAAAACAAAACCTTGTATTTCCATTTGGTTACATTTCAAGAGAAAAATAAAACATTGTCATTTCACAATAGAAGTTGCAAAGACAATCACCGTCAATGATCAATTCATTCAATTTTTCCAACAATGTATATACAGTCTTATTCAAAAGTTTTGGCACCCTTTGATAAATAACAGAATTTTGTGATTTTGTAATTGAAAAGATGTTAACACAGTCTTTCCATGGCATGATACACAATATTTTCAGCAAACATTGATGTATAGTTAATTTTCATGAAAATAAATTGAAACCAACTCGCCAAGAAAACCATTGGTAACACTACACCATAGTGGATCCTGCAGTGCCCGCAAAGTCTCTCTGCTCAAAAAGGTCTGTCTGAAGTTTGCCAATGAACACCGGCATGACTCAGAAAGTGCTTGGGAGAAGGTTCTGTGGTCAGATGAGAATAAAATCGAGCTCTTTGGCCTCAACTCAACTCACTGTGTTCATCGTTCTATTACTCCAAGAACATCATCCCCACTGTAAAGCATGGAGGTGAAATCATTATGCTTTGTGTTTCTCTTCTAAGGGCACAGGACAACTTTACCGCATTGACGGGAGGATGGATGGGGGCACGTACTCTAAAATCTTGAGTGACAGTACTAGGACAATGAAAATGGGTGGATGATGGTCTTCCAGCACAAGATTGACCCAAAACATACAGCCAAGGCAACAAAGAGTGGTTCAAGAAAAAGTGCATTAAGGTCATGGAGTGGCCAAGCCAGTCTCCGGACCTTAATCCCATAGAAAACCTGTGGAAAGAGCTGAAGCTTTGAGTTGCCAAGCGACAGCCTCGAAACCTTAATGATTTAGAACTGATCTGCAAAGAGGAGTGGACTAAAATGTGCATAAACCTTGTCATCAACTACAAGAAACATCTGACCTCTGTGCTGCCAACAAGGGTTTTGCCACCAAGTACTAAGTCTTGTTTTGCTCAAATACTTATTTCACTCAATGAAATGCAAATCAATTTATATATTTTCTTTTTGATATTTTATCCTTTACTGTTAAAATAAACTGACTATTAAAATTATATTATTATTTTCAATCCAGCAATATTTTTTTTTACAGTGGGCAAACTTACAAAAGGAGGGGTCAAATAATTATTTCCTCTACTGTGTGTGTATGTATATATGTGTGTGTATGCATGTGTAAAATAAAATGTACAGAAATATATTTTTTGTTTTAGGTATTTTATTGTTTTCTGGCAGAGCCAATTTAAGCCATTTATGTAATAAAGTGGTGATCTTTTATTTTCCACACGTTTACCTCAAAAGAGGTTGTTTTGTTAATATAGGTGAAGGAAAATACTTTTACCACAAGATACCTGCAATGTTAATGACTCAGGTCAAAATTAAAGAAGGACATGGTTACATATTGCCATCACTAAAAAAAACATGCAATATTTTTGGCAGCTCACAAAGAGAACTCAAACAAAGAAATCTCAATTTTTCTCTAAAGACTGATTAAAATGAGCAAAAAAATGTGCAAGAAGTGCCACATTAAAAAAAAAAACCTTGATTAGAAAGGCACATCACAACACATTTTGATAGTATTTATTTCTTTTGTCAAGACTGTCCAACCCTACAGTCTCCCTAGCTGTCGTATGTGAATGCAATGTGCCATTAGATTTGCAACAATGTAGAGCAACAATGTGCATACAATTTATTTTCTGTCCTTTTACACATTTTATTGTAAAACTCAAGTGGTGCATCACTTATTGACTTGATTTGGACTTTATCTCTTTATCTCACTTTATCTTTTTCTCTTTAAAAGGTCTCCAAACTGAACTATTTGACACGGCCATGTGTTATACATTAATAATGTTTACAATAAACCAATAAACTCTGAGTTACTATAACACAGGCCATAGGGATAATGATATCATAGAAGGATGCAATGACCAGTCACAATGTGTATTTCCCTTTGTGTTGGGAACATCCTGACCAGAGTTCCAGATATTTGCCCTGTGTGCATGACAGAATAAAGCCCCATCACAAACCCCATGCCAAGTCTCATGATCCACAGGAATCACTAAGGTGTATAACAATGGCACTAATCATTTAGCATTATTAGTAAAAATGCAAAATTTTAAATCTGTTAATATCATGCAGCCCTTGTACGGATGCAGGCTATTCAAATAACCATAGCTGATGTTTTATCAATGGCTGTAGTAAACAGAATTGGTGTATTTCCTTATTTTTGTGACCTTGCCACTTACATAACACTACTGCTAAAGCACAGGTGTGATGTAAGCTGCCAGCTCATTGACTACTCAGTGTGGTTTTTCTCCACCTGCGTGTCCTAACACAGTGACCTT
This sequence comes from Lepidarchus adonis, assembly GCA_037576955.1. NCBI lineage: Eukaryota > Metazoa > Chordata > Actinopteri > Characiformes > Lepidarchidae > Lepidarchus > Lepidarchus adonis. Next base: position 4,084 of record JBBIGC010138948.1, read on the forward strand.
GGCAGATGGCCTGCAGTTTCACATGGACAGGTCAGCTGGAGTCCAAACACAGCATAAAACAATAACCAGTGAGTTGTGATTTCCTCTGTTTTACCATCACACATCACCATGAAAGAGATCTGCCATCTTTTTGTCATTTTCCACATATAATTCTACTTAATATTTAGTCCTATTGCTTTAAAACAAGATTAAGCAATCCTAGATTTACTGGACCCACCCTCAGCTACATAGCAATATGTCAAGCATCTATAAAATATTTTAGATTTGATTGTGTCAAGAGTTAACACTTTAAAAAGTTCCATTCATTCACCATTTTAACGTTAGCTTGCTAAATCAAGTTGAGTCTTAAAATCGTATGAAGTTATGTTGTATCACATGGAGTCGACATGGAGTTTCAGCTAAAACAGCATCAAAACCATTGATACAGAGAAAGAGGAGAAATAAAACTGTCTTGTTTTCTGTAACACACTCACTTATTGAAATCTCCCTCAAGCAATCACTGTGGAAAGTTGATTCAGAGTTTCAACTCTTGAATTGTCAGCCAAGAATAGTCCCTGGCTCCTCGAGGCATCAGAGACAAAGGATTCACTCTTTCAATGTTGATCCCCCATCGTTAGTCTTTCAGTAATAACAATGCCATTCAAGACACTGCACTATGCAGTTGTCATAAAGTCAGTATCACTTTAAATGGACTAGAATTTCAGATTATTCATGGAAAAGCAGCAGATAAAATTTTTTCACTGAACTCATTAGATAGTGTAATGTATTTCCCCCAATGATAAGCCTCCTACATTATGAAGTGACAGTGAAGTCACCACAGCAGACAGTGCACCACAATGAAATGTGTCCTCTGCATTTAACCCATCACACATGCACACGTGGAGCAGTGGGCAGCTATCAACAGCGCCTGGGGAGCAGTGAAGGGGGACGATATCTTGCTCAAGGGTTCCTCAGTGGTGAAACGCTTGAACCAGCGTCCTCTGATTCCAGGGGCAAAATCGTAACCAATAGGCCACCACTGCTCCAATAAGCCACAGAAATTTCTCAATTATGTTTTAATCATGTTCTGGGCCACCTGCTGCATGCATGTTTCAACCATGTTAGTCCATGATTCAATAACACCGTTTTTACACTTTGGGTTTGTTTGCTCTGGTCTGAATCAGTTCCTGAGTTTGTAAATGTGGAGCATTTTCTTCTTGGTTTGGTTTCTACAGAGAAAAATCCAAGCGAACCAATATGCATCACTTCAAACCGCAGCACAATTTCCTCTACACTTATCAATGTGTCCGGGGCAGCAGCACAAACATAAGTGAGGGAAGAATTGCGAAGCAGCTTTGTGACAATTGAAAAAAACCCTATATACTATAAATTGAATCGAACTGAAGAAGCTCCTGTGTTAAGGAACAGAGCTTATTTTTGTGGGAGAAATGTTACTATTCATTTTAATGTCAGAACTGGATTTGTTCCTAACTGTGGCGATTATCATTTTGAGGGAACAGCTTGAACGTACGAACTGATAGACTGGTGTCCTCGGTGAGCAGAACGAAGTAGATAATATTCAGCATGTGCAACAATATGCTGTGAGTAAATCAAACCGAATACATGTTGTGTTTTCCTCAACACCGGTTTAGCTAAAGCATGCAAAGTACACTTGGTAGTTGGGGTGGATTAGGCTGGGATCACATTTATACCACAAACACTCCCCTTCTGAAGACCAAACAAGGCCATTGGTGCGGTTATGTTGCGCATCCAAGTGTCAAATTAAAGTGAACATACTACGGTTTGATTCAAATGGACTAAAAGCTGACACCCTGAGACACTCTGACTCTTTTGGGATGACCTGCTAGATGGTCCAGTTATTATTACAATATAATACATGTCTCCCGCCAATTTGGAGATTATATTTAAATCACCTCCCCACTACTGCATGAAGAATCACTGTAGTTACACAAACGTTTGGGCTGAAACAGCCTTAATAGCACAGGGTGTGTCCCTGAAAGCCCTGTACTACAAACATTTTTCACACCAGATCAGTAGAGACTATACACCAATGTGTATGATATGACAGTTCTATATTTGTGCACTTTTAAGGTTTTGTTGGCGGGAGTAATCGTCTCTGGAAGAGTCCTACTGTTGTGGTAAATTGCAACGCCAATCATCGAAATGAGCGTCTGGGACGAATGACGGCATGCAGCAGATACGATAAACACCGATTTGGTTAACAAATGCCCAACCTATCCTTAAGATCCCCCTCCTAACCCACAGCAAATCCCTGCTGAGCCAATCACGATCTGTTCAGGCTGCTTAGGCCTGACGCCCCAGCAGTGGCGGTGATAATATACAGGATTAGGATTGATTACACAGCCGCAGAGCTTAAGTCCAACAGAGCAGTGGCACCATTCCCACCAGCGCCAGCTACACTGCACGCCTGGCATAGAGTCATGCTCGCTCAGATGCATGACAACCACTGAAACGCTGCATTAACCTTCAGCTGCTGAGGAGTCACAGTTATGACTTCATAGAAACCCGAATACTTCAATAAAACACTCAAAACACCATCAATACACTCATACAATTAAGGCACCAAAAAGGATCTTTGGAATGATGCCACTTTCAGCTCTGCAGAACCTTTTCTTTCCATGTTCGTCATGTCTTTTTAAAGAAGCAATCATTAAATGTATTGCTGTTGTTGTTGTTAAGAACACACAGTTACTGTTCTATTACTTTCTGGATTAAAATAACTCACAAAGCCATATTTGTCATGACTTTCAATTTAACTGCCCTTTAGTCTGATCCAAGTCATTTATTATTGAGTATGTGGCGATATGAGTGTCAATATTTGTATTTTTCCTAGATAACAGTTTCACAGTACATTAACACTATTAAAATTCAATGTTTATTCTCGACAAATGAATTCTCACCAGCGAAATGACATGGCTGTTTGTCCTTGACTGTCTGTTTTACATGCTCTGCTGTGTGAGATGTGCTGCACTTCAACACTGCACACCTAAATTTAAATGAGTCTGTGGAAAACAGTCACATCTGATAAAATACCTCGTAAGTTATCAGGAACCTTGCTGTATCTCCGTAATTGTTTTTTACACTGTAATTCCACAATACAGTGATTCAGTGATAGTCAATACAGTAATACATCACAGAAATAGGGGGGGGGCTTCTTAATATTCGCTTGTAGACTCATAGCTGCACGAAACAAGTGCAGGAAAGAGACGCACAGAGAAGTGGCCCAGCACAAAAATTATACATGGTTTGTTCCATCAATGTTCTAAAAGCCAAAGTGAAGCCAGAGTTTAGATGTAGATGTGGCTGGGAAGTCTCTCAACCCAGCTTTCCCTGCCATCTTCCTGCTGGTAATTTTCTCATCAGCAATGACAATGATTTATCCCCTAATCGGCATCCATGGAACCACTGTGATAAATTACCTGTAGAAGTAAACTGAAGTTGAGTTTGTGAATCTGTGTTAACAGGAAGTCTCAGCTATGTGTCACTGAGGCATGTATCTTGGATTAGGTGGAATTATGTCAAATTACAGAATTACATAGGTGTCAGGGACCCCAGCACAACACAATGAGACTGTCCAGACTGTAATGTTGTGTGTTTACCTGTGGTGGCAGCAATAAATCTGTCCAGACTGTAATGTTGTGTCTTTACCTGTGAGGCATTAATGAGTTTGTCCAGACTGTAATGTTGTGTCTTTACCTGTGAGGCATTAATGAGTTTGTCCAGACTGTAATGTTGTGTGTTTACCTGTGAGGCATGTGCAAGTCTTGGAGTGTGAATCTTCCGCCAACCATTTTTCTAGCTGTTGGAGTGAATCAAAACAGTCCACATGTGCTTTCAAGACTTGCATTCAATCCATTTATTGTGAGTCCAATGAAGGATGAACCTCTAACCTCACAGGGTCTTGATTGCCTCATTACAGTCTGGACATTGCAGGTTTATGTTCAACAGAGGCGAACACCAATGTAAGATCATATTGAAATCAATCAAGCACCACTACAAAACACAACTTGATGTCTAGGTTAATGTGGAAGTCCTAAGATTATTTGAAAATGGAAAAAAATGTAGACTGTAACCTCAGCTGTTATTCCTTACCTGAAGATGCACAGAATCACTATGGCAGTAGTGAGGGAGATGAGAGAAACACTGTGTCCAATGGTGTAGCCAATCTTAACTGACCTGAAGAAGTTATCCTATAGGAGATGTAAAAAGCACAAACATTACCTTTATGAATGCAGATTTTACAGAAGTTGTAAGTTTTATAGCTAGCCTGAAACATGTCTTTCTGAAACATAAAAACTGTAATTTATGTGTTCGTTATCATTATCATTATCAGCACCAGTAAAGAAGTATTTTAAAAGCTTGGAGTGAGGTATTTATAGAATCAGAATCAGGATCGCGTTTATTGGGAAAATATTTGAGTAAACACATAAAAGGATTTTGATTCCGGTCGATGGTGTCTCTCAAGAACAACAGAATAAAAACAACAACAATATGTAAAACTGAATGAGCAATGAACAATATACTGAACAGATCTACAACATGAATACGTAGTATGGATTATAAGATAAATTTAAAAAAATAATTATAAGTGTATATAAGTATTATTTGTACATATAAAATAATATGTTTATATTATTTATAATTATAAATATATGTATGAATATGTATATGTGTGTATGTGTATAGTAGTGTGTATACCGGAAATGAACAATAAACAATACAATATAATAAACATCTAATCCTATATACATTTAAACATTTGCTCATTTAAAGTGATTATCATCATTTGAGCTAAATCTTAATGTTTTCACCAAAAAAAAATGTCCAAAAATTTGTCTAGTGGTGGATATAACATTTCAGAAATAATTCAGAAAGAAATTAAGACACTAATTTTGTTTTCCCCAATCTATGTCAAAATGTGTTACTTTCCACAAAAGCAAAAGCAAATAAATACATAAATGATTGAATAAACTTTAATCATTTTTCTTACAAAATGTCACTTCAGACAAAATAAGAATAGTGCTTAATCTGCAAGCTATAAACCAATGTTGGAGAGGGACACAGATGTTCATATGGTGAGCTGCTTGGCTTTTCTTGGAAAAGAATAAACATCAGGTCATTACTGACTGACCACTACAAACCCTAAGACAAATAGTGCCATCAGCAAGAATCTATCTAGCTCACCTCACCACTGCACATGGCTTTTCAAGTAAAATCATAACCAAAAAATGCCTGAATGTCATCATGTAGGTTTACATCATGACTCACTACTGAACAATCACAGCCTCTCACTATTTTGTGAAAGCTCACAAAAAGAAAGTCAACAGACTGGTTTGACTAATTAAAAGGCTATGCTTTTGTCCACGCAGTGTTTGACTGATGCTTTATTCTTTCCTATTATTCTAGGCCTTCAGTGAAGGCCTTCAAGGCCCTGAAGTTCTGCCACTGTGGGGAAAGACGTCATTCTATAAAAGGCAGAAAAACTCAAAGAAATCTCTGAAAAGTGCTGTGTATGAGCAGGAAATGTGTCAGGTGTGATTTTTAATGAGTCCACTACAGTGACTTCCATTGACAATGGCAGGGTCGGACCACATTCACCTCTTATACAGAAATACCTCAGTTCTTCTCAGAAGCTTTGCATGCAACAATATTCTTGTGTTAGTCAGTGCCTGCACAGTCCTTTAAGCAGACTCACACCAGGATTTTTTTATTTACTCAAGGCCTATCTTTTCTATTTAAGAATATGTTCAGATCTGTTCATGCAATACACACGGCCAATAAACCTCCGCTTCTTTTTATCTTAAGTCTGACCACGTTCAGTTTCTTCGAAATGTTTTCCAGAGCCCTCAGCTACAGCCTGTGTCATGGACTGAAGTCTAAACTGCCACACAGGAACCTTGAGAGATTTTAGAAAATAGTGTGACTTAGCATCCAATGAAAGCCCTCAATCACAAAGTAGTTTATATATATATATATATATATATATATATATATATACACACACATATATATATATATATCATTATTTTTATTTTTTTATTATTATTATATTTTTTTTATGTGATATATAAGACTGTAGTTTGTGATATGTTACTTTCAAAAGGCCTAAAGTGACACTTCCATCATCAAACTGGACCCACTCATTGTGAATAAAAATGCAATCCCATTTTTAACCATTTACTGGAGATTTTGCTTATATGTGGGAGATTTAGATTTCCTTACCCAAATAACACAGACAAAAATGGTCCTTAAAATTAGACGTAAGAAATTTTGGCATGATGTGGTCATTGGTAACTACTCTATTACTCAGGTGTACAACAGTGATGAGTATTCCAGCTCTTAAGACAGCCAGTTCTAACGGCTCGGCTCACTAAAAGGAGCGGATATTTATTGCTTATTATATATTAAAATTACGTGTAAAATGAATTACTATGTACAAAACAAACATTAAATCCAATTTTTGTTATTTACATAGCTTACACTCAACATGAGGTGCTGGTGTTTGAGAGGCAGTAATATAGATAGGAATACTGTAATGTCGGCTTTCAGTGCTGAGGCTCTGAACTTCCGGTTTAGTAGCTCCGCCCATTTGATTTGATTTATCACTAAAATTACATGTTGCCGCTGTAACAAAGTTATGTTTCTTACAGTTGCGGAACAACTTACAAAAGACACAAGAAAGTTAATGAAAGTGTTTATAAGATGCAGATTGGACTGTAATTTTCTGTTGTCAGGTAACTCAACACCCTGCAGCACCACCACACATTGTGTAGTTGACCAATCACATGCAGTTGAAATAAATAGTGATAGTCCACTTCAAAGAGCCGTTTCAATCATTACTGGCACATTACCAGTGTAAAACTCTCTGCAGACTAGTTCATCACTGAGGTCTAAGCAATCAGTCTTACTCTGGAAATGTTTTAATGTCAAGTGCTGAATGTAATGGAGGCATTATGCATGTGTCATGGTGGTGTGTGTTATGAGACTAAGAGGCAGCCAGAGATCAGCAGATGACACACTAAGCTGCAGAGGTGCTATAAAAAAAGAGATTATTTTTAAGTCGAGCAGGCTCCCAGCACAATACATCAACCTTCAGCTTCAACAGCTGAGTTTTATTTCAAGGAACTCTTTAATATTTTATTGAGGGGAAAAAAAACCTGACATGAGTGTGGCAAGACACATTCTTACACACTGAAATACAAAAGGCATCAAGACTCACATCGTCGACTGTGCCGTTGAGATTGTACCCACAATTCACAGCAATCGTTATGGGGTGAACTTCGGTCCAGCCTTCTGCTGTGCAAGTCTTGGTTAGGTTGCCTAAGTGAGACACAGAGTGGAACTCATTAACAACTCTGAACATATACATACAGTGATGAGAAAAAGTTATTAAAAGTTAATAAAAGTTATTACCCCCTTTTTTCCTGTTTGTCACACTCAGATGAGTTTCAGATCATCAGACTAATTTAAAATAGTGAAAGACAACACAATTGTGTGACAAAATGATTAAACACACCTGCATTCCATATCTCTAGCCACACCCAGGCATGATTACTGCCACACCTGTTCTCAATCAAGAAATCACTTAAATAAGACCTGCCTGACAAAGTGAAGTAGACCAAGAGGTCCTCAAAAGCTGGACATCAAGCCAAGATCCAAAGAAATTCAGGAACAAATGAGAAAGAAAGTAATTGAAAGTAATTCTACAGGTCTGGAAAATGTTATCAAACCATTTCTAAAGCTTTGGGACACCAGTGAACCACAGTGAGAAACATTATCCACAAATGGGGAAAACATGGAACAGGAGTCATTTTTGTTCAGAACACTCAGCATTACTTTGATAACTTCTTTATATAAAAAAACCCTTAAAGCAATCAAACGGATGAATAATCTATTTTCAATAATAATAGTAAATTTAATACTTTTTTAATAATAACAATAACTGCCTGAGACAAAACACCAGTGCAATTGTATAATTTGTATTGTAGACAGAGGTGGACAGTAACGAAGTACATTTACTTGAGAACTGTACTGTAACACACGTGAGACCACGCAACTTAAAAGCCACGGAATACACTACAGCACAGGAAGTGTATCTGTACTTTACTGGAGTAGTCTTTTTTGGGAAACTTTTAACTTTGACTTCACTACATTTAAAGACAATAATTTACTTTGTACTGCATTAAATTTCTGTTCGGTTCTCGTTACTCGTTACTTTCAGAGTAACTTCAGAGAACGAGTTGATGGCGGAGCCCTGCCTTTCAAAATAAACTGTACTACGCACATGAGACCACGCAACGTAAAAGACAAAGCCACCGAATACATTACAGTACAGGAAGTGTGGGGTAGATCGCATATGTTAAAAAAGTGTTAGCCAATCATCCATCCCCAATGTGGCATTTGGCAGCTGATTGACATATAGTACAGCCAGTACAGTGTCACCACGTATTCTCAGTCAGTCGCATGAGCTACTGCGAAACTCCAGCTAACAAATGAGCTAGTTAGCAGCTTCCAATTCATTTCTCCTTAAGAAAGAGTCTAAAAATGAGTGAGAGAACTGGACCAAGTATGAAACCAAAATCAGACTGTTCATTAAAAAGTATAACACTGACTAAACACCAAAAAGCTAAGAAAGAGAAAGAGAAAAGAACTATGTCCAGACTTTGCAACTGCAATCTGTTTAAGAGTTTAAGGCATAATCGGAGTAAGGGAATGGTCCTAAATGAATGAATGAATGAATGAATGAATGAGACTGAACTGCATGATTTTACCTTAAATTATTTGGGGTTTTTTGTGACCACATTACAGCCTTGATTCAGTCAAACACCCACAGAAACTCATCTAGAAATTACAACCAAAGATGATCATAAAGCTCACACAATGGAAATGGTTGTGGTATTGGTCCTGGCAGCTCCAGTCTGGAAGGGCTGGTGTCCAGCACAGTTTGGTGATTTCCCTGATCAAGCACACCTGCTTCAACTCACCTGTTCATTGGCAGGTGTGGTGAGAGTGTTAGTGAACTGGCCCTCCAGGACCGACCCCTGCGCATGGAGCAATGCTGAGAAAGTTAATTATGCTACATTAATTAACAAATTACACATGTAGCTCTAGTTTAGCAGGTCTTATCTAGACTTCTAAGATCACTTGACTGCTCTTCAGGCAAGTGCTTTCGACCATGCTGTGTGTTAAACAACAGACTGTTAAGAAAGCAACGTGACATTTCCTGGGTTGCCGTTGGCAAGTTTAAAAAAAACAACTTCTGTGTAAATGACACCAATGTACGAAAAGCATGTTTGGGCTTTTTTTCATTCTCCATGCTGTTTCTGGCAAAGCAATTCTTCAGTCCTTCCACAATATGGATCTCACAAAGCCATACGGAGGCATGAAATTCACTTAAATCATGGTTTATTCTAGAGGTTTTACTGTCCCACCACTGAACTCAGCTCAAGAGTGCACCACAGCACCATTACAATTGTATTGGTATATTGAAAAGATCAATTAGTTCAGTCAAAAGGTCTAGAACCAGAGGGTCCAGCTCCAGTCCTGGAGGACTAGTGTCTTAGGCACACCTGCTTAATTGTGAGATGTTTTGAGTGTGTTTGAGGAGAGAACCTGCCAAACTGTGCTGGACACTGGCCTTCCAGGACTGACTTTAGGCACCCCTGGTCTAAAAGAGTTTGGTGTTGAGCAGGGATTTTATGAGGGAAGTTTTGTAATTTTTATGATACCTTATATACACAGCACAGTAAAGTGGTTTAATTGATTAATTTGAAAGACATTATGGATTAAAACCATTTTATTGTAAAATTAATGAAGTTCTCCCAGTGAGAAGAACAGCATGGTCCAGCACAGATGTTTGATTTTCCTGCTCAAACACACCTTGTTCAGCTCGCCTGTTCATTGCCGAGTTCAGTGAGTGTGTTTGAGGTGGAGAACTACCAAACTGTGGTGGACACTGGCCCACCAGGACTGGAGTTGCCCACCCCTGATATATAGCATCTAGTTGTGCTTCTAAGTTTACACACCCTGACAGAATTTTTATTTCACTCATGGTTAGTGTTTGTCTGAAGCTATTTACTGTCAAACAACGATGACAACACAAACTACCCAAATGACCCTGATCAAAAGTTTACACACCCTGGTGATTTGGCCTGATAGCATACACACAACTTGACACAAACTGGTCTGAATGGTTATTAAAGGAACGATCTTCATCTGTGATCTGTTTGCTTGTAATTAGTGTGTGAGTATAAAAGGTCAGTGAGTTCCTGGACTCCTGACAAACCCTTCATCTTTCATTCAGTGCTGCACTGATGTTTTTGGATTCTAAGTCATGGGGAAAGCAAAAGAATTGTCAAACGATCTGCAGGAAAAGGTAGATGAACTCTATGAAACAGAAAAACGACATAAGAAAATATCAAAGGAATTGAGAATGCCAATCAGCAGTGTTCAAACTCTAATTAAGAAGTGGAAAATAAGAGGTTCTGTTGAAAAAAATCCACAGTCAGGTAGACCAACTAAAATTTCAGTCACATCTGCTAGGAAAATTGTTCAGGGTGCAAAGAAAAACCCACAAATAACTTCAGGTGAAATACAGGACTCTCTGGTGTGAAGATGCAAAATAAAGAGTCCCTTAAAGAAAGATGAGCTGCATGGTCGAGTTGCCAGAAGAAAGGCATTACTACGCAAATGCCACAATGTATCCCCCAACCAATATGTCAAACGGCACAGAGACCAGCCTCAAACCTTCTGGCACAAAGTCATTTGGAGTGATGATACTAAAATTTAACATTTTGGCCACAACCATAAACTCTACATTTGGAGAGGAGTCAACAAGGCCTATGATGAAAGGTACATCATTCCTACAGTGAAACACGGTGGTGGATCGCTCATGTTTTGAGGATGTGTGAGCTACATAGGAAATTTTGTCAGAATTGATGGCAAGATGAATGCAGTAGGTTAGCAAAAAAAATTCAGTAGGAAATTGTGCACTCATCAGCCCGGAAGCTGAGCATGGGACGTACTTGGACATTTCAACATGACAATGATCCAAAACACAAGGCCAAGTCGACCTGTCATTGGCTAAAGCAAAATAAAGTGAAGGTTCTGGAGAGGGCATCTCAGTCTCCAGACCTCAATATCATTGAGCCACTCTGGGGAGATTCTCAAACGTGCAATTGATGCAAGAGCACAAGAATTTACAGGAACTGGAGGCTTTTTGCAGCAAGAATGGGCAGCTTTACCATCTGAGAAGATAAAGAGCCTCATCCACAACTTCCACAAAAGACTTGTCTCTGATGTTAAAGGGGGCAACAAACAGAGTTAAGTACTGGGGTATGTAAACTTTAGATCAGGGTGCATACACCTGACACTTTGTGCATTGTGGCGAGGCGAGGTTGGTGGCTTAACAAGGTCATTAACATGGAAGGAAATCTGTTCTGCAGCCTTTTATGGCGAGAGAAGAGTTTGGCGAGATAACGGGGGGGTTGACTGTATATTTATAATTGTATGGTTTCTGTTTGAGATATTTGGAATATAATTACTGCCATCAAAGAGGGTCCAGTGGGTCCAGTGGGTCCAGACTGTCTTTTCTTGGGACAGTGGTTGCGTAACGTTTTCCCATCTGATCGAAAGGTCAGCGATTCTAATCACAGAGCAGTAAAGGAACCACTGAGGTGCTCTTGAACAAAGGTACCATCCCCAAGCACTGCCTCTCTCTCTCTCTCCCTCCCTCCCTCCCTCCCTCCCTCCCTCCCTCCCTCCTCCTTTCTTTCTTTCTTTCTTTAATCCACTTGTTCTAACCAGGACTGCAGAGGATACTGGAGTATTAATCTCTCCATCTCTCTCTCCTTCCTTCCTTCCTTTCTTTCCTTCCTTCTTTCCTTCTTTCTTTCTTTCCTTCTTTCTTTAATCCACTTGTTCTAACCAGGACTGCAGAGGATACTGCAGCTTCACGCTGCTCATATGGCAAATGGTGGAGAAAGATGCTGGTCAGGTCATCACACCTTGGAGCAATGTTTGAAATGTGGGAGTGAACTGGCTTCTGGGACAAACCCACAGAGACATTTGGAGCACATGTACACTCCACACAGGACCCTGTCCGTTCCAGCCAGGAAATGAACCTGGGAGGCAGACGATTTAGACCGATAGTGATTTACATATGTATTAGGACCAGCAACAAAAACTGTGTTTAAATTTGAACTACAGTGTTTCTGTTTCTGCCGCGTTTCCACTTTAGTTTCTATCTTTGCTGCACTGAGCTTGCAATTGGCACAAAAATTCCCCTCAGGAAGTTCTTTTCTTATCTTGCCTTAAAAGGCTGGAAAACGAGACCTATGAAGCAAGACCATGTAAATTGCGAGGGGATGAAAAGTTCAAATTTGACAGAGATAGCTTACTGTCCTTCAGGATTAAGCTTAGATGGAGACAATGAAAATGTATCAAACCTAGAATGCAATTCCCTCTCTTGTTAAAATGTAATTGGACACTGTTGTTTATGGATTTAGCTCTACACCCACATAGGAGAACACTGATAGCGCTAGCAGAGAGTAAACAAGTCTAAATGAGTGCTACTTTAACATTATCCGCCATGACAAACAAAACAACAATAGCTGTCTGCTGAGACTTCAGTGTTTTTTAGATTCTATATTGTTTCCAGCTGTTTTGGAAAGAGAGGTGACGGGCGAGATCCTAATTAATGTTTATAAACTCATTTGTCATTTCATATGAGAGAGTTGACAATGTCCTTTCAGGACCGGCTTATTAATTCTGGCAACTGTCCCTTTGGTGCGAGGTAATAGTGCTGTTTGTTATCATTAAACTTGTTCACTGACAAGACAGTCTTTTCACTGTAACGCTACGCTTGATTTATAAAACTCAGAGCTCAATACATTTTCAGTGATCTGAAAGCATAGTGCAAAGCCCTATCTTTGTTTACACTATTATTTTAAAACAGAACTGAAAACTCTTATTTGGTGATGATAAAATGAAGATGTTCTGTGCATTTGAAGAACCTGCGAGGATCTGGCTTTACTAAGTAAAAGAGGTTCTCTGACAGCAGAATGGCCCCAGAGTAAAACACAGTAGAAGCATATGTAAGGGGTTTTGACTTACGACTTCCTCAACTTGTGTCGTAAGTCAAAACCCCTTACATATGCGTCTACTGTGTTTTACGCTGGGGCCATTCTGCTGTCAGTCCACCAGAGGGAGACATTCACCCACAGGAGGCTTTGTATAGCAATAATTTTTAGCATTTTATCGAAGTTACTATAAAAATGTAAATTGAATAAGTCAAAGATCCCATGTATATATGTTTAAAAACATATATGCAATTAAATTGAGGTAAATAAATAAAACAGCAAAAATCAGAGACTGTCTCTTTTGACCAAGAATTTGTTGACAAGCCAATCCTAAAATTCTACTTCTGATTAAATATGTAACACTGGAACCCACTCACTTCTACTAAGGAGAACTCATATGAACAGAACCGTGCTCCACCTAACTAACTCGTAACTCATAGGCCCACCTGTACACAAATAACTACTGACACCTTTTAAATGTAATTTATTTATTTATTATATTAATGAACAAATTAATTAATGGATTAGATCATTACAGGGGGTCCTCGACTTATGACACCCTCAACTTACAATGATTTGTGGTTACGACACTGCTCCAAACCCCATTTTTTATGGTATGAAAGTCAAAGTAAAAGTTAATGTAATCAAACACTCAGAAAAAGACTAAACAGAGCCTCAGGTGGGGGAATGTCTCCCTCTGGTGGACTGACAGGGAAATGGCCTCAGGGAATTACACACGTATGTAAGAGCGGTTTCAACTTGCCTCAAAATTAGACTTGTGGCACATGCTGAGGAACAGAACCAAAGTATAAGTTGAAGACTCCCTGTACTTTGTGCTGTCAAGCAGTGGAGGAGGCGCTCCCTTTCTGAGCCTTGGTTCCTCCCAAGGTTTCTTTCCTCGCCTTTTGCTTTCTCATTAGAGACTTGGACCCAGATTCTGTAAAAAGTTCTATAGAAATAAAATATTCTTGACTTGACTAAAATAGAAAGTATTGGTCAAGTCGTCCATGGAGATTCTCATTCATCCAGGTCATCGTATCTGTCACAGTTTAATTTACGGCAACTGGACTGTTGTAATTGCTTGAAAACTGTTCGCCTCTCACCCAAGAGGCTTCTTGTTCTGATGATGTATTCCCAGAATTTATTCTCTGTAGGTTGACAATAGAGATTTATTTTTTCATAGGTGTTAATGACAGTTGTTAAACAGTCAGGTAATTTCAATGATGGTCGTTGAGCTCCATTTGTTGTTCCTGACAGGAGGCAGATGACTTGTTAAGTCTTCTGGGGAGGGATGAAAGGACATCATTGAAGTTGGGGACATGCTGTGTCACAGGACTTCTTTTCTGCTGAGATGTTTTCTCTACTTTAACATAGACGGCTTCTTTTACTCTCCTTTCTAACCATCCATCTTCTCTGTCCAAGATATGTACATCTGAGGCCTGGATTCAGGAGGTGGATCTTCTGTGTTGAGCCATGTGTTTGTCCAGGATTTGCTTGGTTTTCCCAGTTGCATTAGGTTGCATAAACCATGTTACTCTTCTTTGTATGTAAAGTACAGTTTTTGGTCTTCGTCTGAGTATGTTACCAGGTTTGAAAAACACTGGAATCTGTTGTTTGTTGAAAATCATAAATGAGATTACAATATTATTGTGTAAATCTTTTTCATATGTCCCATCACTTGGGTTGTAGCTCCACAATGGGATCTTGTAGTTTTCACAAAGATTTGAGATGTTGGTGCTCTTTTCCTGACCTCTGGCACTGGTGGGTATGTTACTGTACGTATCAGCGTTGTGTTGAGTTCTGACGACTCCTAACTTCCAAAGTTTGATGAGAGTCAAAGTATTGGTCTGTGTGCATGGGTCTCCTGTAAACTCCAAAGTGCAAGCTCCTGTCTTCTTTGATGTGGACAAATAGGACAATTTTTTGTCATTGACATCTTCCCCGGTGAACTTATAGTTGATGTGTTCTGTGAAAGATTGTACTTTCTGGGTTTGGATTTTAACCACATATCTGAACCAGAGACTGGGTGTTGTTCTTCTGATGGATTCCAGGGCCTGGTGCTCAGCTGTTGTCATGTAGAGATCGGATAAACTCTGGGAGAACACCACTCTCCATCAGAACTGAAGAAACCTTTTGGATGAAACTTCTCCAGTGGTCTTAGATTCGACTACATCAGATTAAGATAATCTGGGTGCCTCCTTCAGCAGAACCTTTGGGTAGTGGTGCCGTAGTGGTTAAGACCTCAGCACCACTGAGGAACCCTTAAGCAAGGTTCCGTCCCACACTGCTCCTCGGGCTGCTCCATGTGTGAACATGTGGTGAGTTAAAAGCAGAGGTCACATTTCGTTGTGGTTCACTGTGTGTTCACAATGACAAATAGTCACTTCACGTTTATTTGTATAGCTGATCTCACAAAGCAGCTTTATTGGGGAATTGGAATCCGACTCCTTAATGAGCAACCCAAGGGCGACAGGCAAGGAAAAATTGTCATGATTTGAGTTTAATGATGGAAGCAAATGCGAGGATTAGTATGGAACAGTATTAAATAAAGAAAAATGCCACTAAGCAAACAGGGAAACATCCAACATGAATCGACACAGACCAAAGCAGTCCCTAGTATATAAAGACATTAGACTTAATTAGGGACAGCTCACAGGAAATGGGACACTAACGGGAGAACAAACATGGGAACAAAACAAAAGGTTGCCACCTAGTGGCCAAACCTCACAAAAATCCCCTTATTCTCAAATTTGTGCATGAAGTTGCTTGTTTACCACATGAAAACACTTCTGTAAAAAGCATTAAGCAATCAATAATAGCAAATATAGTTCAAATAGCAAGTCCAGTGACCTTTCTTAAGAAGAAACGGTCAGTCTACTTGGTGTGCACACATGGGTATACACATCACACAGTTTGATGGAGTTTCTGCGGTTTAGAGCAGCAGGAGGTTTTAACGTGATGCACGAGGAAATGAGTCAAAGCAGTAAAACTGACTCATGTTTTATGTCAAAATAGTTTACGTGTAAAATTCTGAGCTGAACATACAGACAGGAATGGTCGGTATTGGATGGTGCTATCAAAAGCATTTTTAAAAAGTTTCAGAAGTCAACACTGGCATCCAGCTGCATCAAGAGCGTTTCTCAGACATGGATTCCCAGCTGGGAAATCCTGCCTCAAACAACACTTCAAGTGCATGCAGTGACCCTGGTCTGTTTAAATCAGCAGTTTGTGCAATCAACATCTCGTTAACGGTCGTTTTTCTTCAGATGACCTCCGAACAATCTTGATTAATGCAGCATCATGAAGAACTTACAAGGCCTAGGAGAGATCTGTCTAAATATTTCATCACAGAAAGTGGGCAGAGGAGCTACACCCACCCCACAGTGCAAGTGTTGTTAAGTCAGTGAAATAATGACTCAGGCAAGAAGTAAAAGTAGTCAAGCAAAAAATGACTGGAGCAGGAAAGTGTGTAGTCCAAAAGATTTTTCCTGCCGAACTGAAACTTTACGCTACAGCCAACATCTATCAGCGTAGAAACTAGGGTATGTTTAGCTCTGTGCTTCTGTTTTTGGATCCTTTGGTTTAAAATAAAAAGCTTTAGAGGGAGGTGTGAGCATCCGTAAACCAGCCAATCAACACGTGGGAGACAACCATGCAGAAAGAGGCAAGGGGTGAGCAGATGCATGTTCTTCTGGTCTTGAAATACATCAGCCTATACATTTACATTGACTTTAATAATTCATTTGGCTGACACTTTTGTTAAAAGCGACTTCCAGGTACAGGAGCAATCAAACATAAGTTTGCACATGACAGTACTGATGTGAGAGCCACAAAAAGTTCAACACATTACTCTTAGTCATAGAACATAGTGCAAGTGCTACTTCATTAGAAAGAGAATAACATGTTCCACTTTGTCATTAAGTTCTTATAAGGAAGCATGAACAACAAAAGGAGTCCAGGACGATAATTAG
The DNA here is from genome assembly GCA_037576955.1 of Lepidarchus adonis. Classification (NCBI taxonomy): domain Eukaryota; kingdom Metazoa; phylum Chordata; class Actinopteri; order Characiformes; family Lepidarchidae; genus Lepidarchus; species Lepidarchus adonis. The sequence continues at coordinate 21,155 of JBBIGC010138948.1, forward strand.
TAGTATAGTAGTATAGTAGTATAACCAGTATCACGGAGTACAGGACGTTCATTCTCATCAATAGAGGATATGTTTCCCATACATTAAGTTATATATGTGTAACATGAACAGTGTGTGTGTATCTGCTGGGGACACGAAACAGTTGAGTCTGATTTTTGAAGACAGAGAAAATCTCAGAAGTCCTGATATGTGTGTGTGTGTGTGTGTGTGTGTGTGTGTGTGTGTGTGTGTGTGTGTGTGTGTGTGTGTGTGTGTGTGT
>JBBIGC010138979.1:0-21398 GCA_037576955.1 Lepidarchus adonis
TTCCAAGAGTTTCTCAAGGGCATTGAACTCTGGTTAAAAGCTGATGAAGTAAAGGCTTCTGCAGTTAAACACGCCGAAGTGAACGCTCAGGAGTTTGAACACATGTCTGATGTGCATGGTGATCGTGATGAATCTGTGTCGCCTCACGACAGTGTCTCACAGGCTGCAGCAAAGCCGCCGAGTCGAGTCTCCAGTTCAGGATCCAGTCGAGTCTCCAGTTCAGGATCCAGTCGAGTCTCCAGTTCAGGATCCAGTCGGGGCCGCGCTGTGTTGCTGGCACAAACTAGATAAACAACTTGAGCTTGAAATGGAGGAATTGCGAATTAAATCAGCAAAGAAAAAACATGAATTGAAAGCTAAAATAGCTGAGGCTGAGGCTGCAATTCGAGTGCTTTCTGAAGCCGAATTTACGCCTGCTGGATTCGCTACGTCATCTGGTACTTCGACGGAATATATTATTCCAACAACGAAAAAGAAAGTTCTAACAAAACAGCACACGTCTCCTCACCTGAACACGGCTCGAATAAAGCACCTGAACACGGCTCCGATAAAGCACCTGAACACTGCTCGGATAAAGCACCTGAACACGGCTCAGATAAAGCACCTGAACACGGCTCGGATATAAGTAGTAACTCTTTGCTTGACGTGATGAAAAGACGAAACAAACTCACAGAATTGATTGCAAAGCAACATGCATTGTCTCAACTACCACAAAGAGAAAAACCAGTGTTTCATGGAGACCCACTTCAGTTCAGATCATTTCTGAAATCTTTTGAACATACAACTGAAACGAGAACAGACAATATGCAGCAAAGGCTTTATTACTTGGAGCAGTTCACCACTGGAGAACCGAGGAACCTGGTACGAAGTTGCTTTCGTTTACCACCAGAAAGAGGAAACAAAGAAGCCGAAGCACAACTCGAATGGCATTTTGGAAACGAAATTAAAGTTGCGTCTGCTTTCTTGGACAAGGCGCTGAAGTGGCCTGCGGTTAAGGCTGAGGATGCATTAGGCCTTCGGTCATATGCCATATTTTTGAAAAGCTGCCACAATACCATGCAGGAAATGGATTATGTTGTAGATCTGGAAACACCTTCAAACAAGGGGAGGAGCTTCGCTACAGCTGCTGCATCCATGTCTATGTCTGAGCAGACAAAGGTGTGTTCACAAACTAATAAACAATCCTCAAATTTTACCAATGCAAGTGTGTTTACGGAGCCGTGCATGTTCTGCAACAGAAATCACTCCATGGATGTTTGTGAAATATTTCAAACAAACCAAACAATGATAAAGTGGAATTCTTCAAGAATAAAGGACTATGCTTTGGCTGCTTGCAAAAGGGGCATTTAAGCAAAAATTGTCAAAAACGCTTGACTTGCAACATATGTAAACGAAATCATCCAACAATTCTACACATACAAACCAAAGGACATCAGTTTTAAACAAAGGCACAAGTTCCTCAAACTCTGATGCAGTCCTCTCGTTGGCGACTGGTGGCAATACTGGGGCCGGTAAAAAGGAATGTGCTCTTGCAATCTTACCTGTGAAAGTAAAATCGGAAAAAGCAACAAAATGCATTGAAACCTATGCCTTTTTGGATCCTGGGAGCTCTGCAACATTCTGTACAGAGCAGTTGGCCAAACAACTTCCAAGTCCCTGTAAAGAAAACAGAGGTCCTCTTAAACAATGGGTCAAGAAAAACCATCGTCTACATTTCGAATCTCTGGTTTGGAAGTAGCTGCATTGGACAGTGACAACTTTCTCAAACTCCCTGATGTTTTTACCCAGAAACAAATCCCTGTGACCCGTGATGATATCTCCAAACTAAAAGACATAAGAAAGTGGCCTTACCTTAATGAGGTTTACCTCATGCCTATCGACGCGGGCATTGGGCTTCTGATAGGAGTCCATGCTCAGAGAGCATTAGAGCCCTGGAGGATTCTCAACAGCGACGACGGTGGACCTTATGCTGTGAAAACTCATCTGGGTTGGGTTATTAATGGCCCACTAGGACTAAAACCTGTAAAATGAAGTTGAGTTGGGATGAGAGAATCCCACATGATGTTGCACAGACGTGGGAAAGTTGGTATAGCATGCTTCACCTTCTGGGCACTTTACCTTTGGAAAAGCCAGAGTGGCGCCTCTCAAGTGCACAACCATCCCCAGAATGGAGCTTGCTGCAACAGTCCTGGCTGCACGTCTGGACCAGATGCTGAGAGCAGAATTGAATTTGTCATTGTCAGATTCAGTGTTTTGGTCAGACAGCATGACCGTTTTGCAATACATTGCCAACAGAACCAGAAGATTTAAGACCTATGTTGCAAATCGTATTTCCCTCATCCACTCCCTGTCAAACGTAGAACAATGGAGGCACATCTCTTCGAAGGAGAACCCAGCTGATGCAGCTTCTCGTGGGTTATCAGTTAAAGCTTTTCTCCAGCGCCGAACATGGTTAAAAGGACCACGGTTTCTTCAAACCTGCACGCAGTGGCCAGAAACGATGGAAAGCATAAATGACGTTTCAAATGATGACTCTGAAATAAAGCAGGAAGTTTCTATTCACACCACAGCCATTCTGCCAATGGAGCCTGGTCCCATCAACAAGTTGTTTTCTTACTTCTCGAGGTGGGCAGACTTAAAACGAGCAGTTGCTTGGATTTTAAAGATTAAAGACACACAAACAAAAGTCTGATGGAAAGAAATGGTCAAATGTTAACAAACCTGTTGTTTCCAAAAGAAAAGGAAAATCTTAACTAACTTGCTCACAGTGGATGACCTTGAAACGGCTGAAGCAAGCACTAAAAACCTTGAATCAAAGCATAATCCATACCACACTCGCACAGGATGGACTCCAGTGGAGTTTTAATCCTCCTCATGGAGCGCATCATGGTGGAGTCTGGGAGCGTTTGGTGCAGCGGCTAAAATAATCCTATGTTCTTTCACTAAGCAGCGAACAATTGACGACGAGGCCCTTCATACAATATTGTGCGAAGTTGAAGCAATGTTGAATGACCGGCCAGTTACACCATCAAGTGATGATCTGAACGACCTAGAAGCACTAACACCAAATCACCTTTTACTATTAAAAGGGAAACCCATCATCCCACCTAGTCTGTTTGATAAGCAGGAAACATATGGAAGAAGGCGTTGGAAACAAATCCAATACCTCAGTGACCTGTTTTGGAAAAGATGGACGAAAGAATATCTGCCACTGATGCAACGGCGTCAGAAATGGAACAGGCTCCGCAGAAACTTCTCTATTGGAGATTTAGTTCTTTTGGTTGATGAGTGTGCCCCAAGAAATTCATGGCCTCTAGGGCGCATCACAGATACCATAACAGATGCTAAAGGCCTTGTGGGTAAAGTACATGTTAGAACCCAAGGCAACGAATTGGAAAGACCCATAACTAAGTTATGTCTGTTGCTTGAAGCTGATTGAGCTTTTGAAAACCTGGACTTATTAATTTAAAGGTTACTGAATAATGGAAGAATGGTATAATGCATGACCGATCCAAGGAGTGTTAAACTGGAAATGTATAGAAGCTTGAAAGTATGATCTCTGTTCTTGCATCCCTTGCTTTTTTTTGGACTTTATCATAACACTCATAGATCTTCAAAATGGACTTTGATCTGCAAAATATGCGATGGTTGGTTGTGCATGATGATTGTGCAATACTTGGACATTTTGTGATGTTACTTCTTTGATGCCTTGATTCTTGATAATGGCTGTCTATGAATTTACAATTGTGTTAATTTTGTTTTTCAAAATTAGGGGCATTACAGCCATTTAACCATTTTTATATGTTCTTGAATTTTGGATTTAAAATTGGATTTTGTTGCATTGTTTACGTTTAGTAAGGTAATAGTTTATGAATTTACATTTAGTTAATTTAATTTAATTTGTGTTTTACGTTGGTGTGCGATGGTGTGACGTCAGACAGGTGAAAGGTCATATGGCCACCGCACCGAATTCACAGGTGGATGGAAAACGAAGGCCGGTTGCTCTCACTGTTTTGACCATGATTTATGTCCCATTTTGCTACTTTCATTAATTCTAATATCACTATTTAATTTACAGCCAGTTTTGTTCTTTTGTGCTTCAAACCGACTCAATAAATCATTTTCTTTTCAACCGGACTGAGCGCGTGCGTTCAATCCCAAACCAGGCCCCGCGTTTTCCTCTTCGTGGATTAAACTATTGGAAATAGTCGCTACACACACAAACACACATACCCACACTCACACCTACACACACACAGACACGACATCCTGTCCTGGGTGAAGGGGAAATTTAAACAATTGTATCAGTATATGTGAACTTACTGGGTGGAGACATGTGCGTGTGTGTAGGTATGTGTGTGTGTGTGTGTGTGCGCATGTGCGTGTGTGTGTGTGCGCGTGTGCGTGTGTGTATGTCCAGCTGTCTGTCTCTAGTATTTCCAGTACCTTCTGGTTGGTTCAGTACGTTCTGAGTGACGGGTTGAATGCTGAGCTCAGAGTTTAATGTTTACAAGTCAGTGCACTCACATTCCTTCACTTTTTAAATGGGAAAAGCCATTTCATAGAGCTGCTCCTATATATATGGTATATAATGTGTGAATAATTATTGGTACACATAGATATTTACATATTGTTCTTGCTGGATCAAAATCTTTCTGTTTATCTTGCCATTTTCATATTTTTACATTAAGAAAAGGTCTAAGACTGAAAACGGATTAAAATTTCTTATTGCATTAATTCTACTGGACATTTAGAGGCTGTTTTCCATCCTATACAGTCAATAGTTTGGAGATACAAGGTTTTGTCATATCAGTTATATTTGGGAAATTGCTTTGTTACATATAGATACACAGATAGATGTAATAGAGATCTCACACACACACACACACACACACACAAAATATGCTAAAATAATATACACAGATAAATGACCACAGTTACAAACAGGAGGAAGTTACGCCGGCCGCTATCCCGCTGCACTGCTTTAAATTCCTCTCCTCTATCACGTCTGCCATGAATAGACATTCTAGTCACTTCTATTAATATCTGGACTGTGGAGGGTGCATGACTGTCTAGAAAGTTTGGGAGTGAGCGAGAGAGAGATAGAAGGTGTGTCCAAAGGAGGGGGTGGTCAGTTAGAGTATTATAAAAGCCACCACTTCCAAATGGGTGTTACTTTCCCAGGGAAAGTTCCAGAGCACGAGCTTCCAGGGCTTCCAACACCAGACGCAGACTTGTCCCACCATGGCTGAGAGGCGCATCCCCTTCACCTTCCTGCGGGCGCCCTCCTGGGACCCTTTCCGTGACTGGCATCAGGGAAGCAGGCTGTTTGACCAGGCGTTCGGCATGCCCACCTTCCCCGAAGAGCTTCCCCTCTTCCCCAGCAACCACTGGCCCGGGTACATCCGCCCGTCCTTCGGGGCCGAGATGGCCTCTCTGATGCAGGGTGCAGGGATGGCCAGTCAGGTTCCTACTTCACCTATCGTTCCAGCACCCATGGTGCCCCACCCGTCGGCCTACGCCCGCGCCCTATCCCGCCAGCTGAGTACAGGCATGTCTGAGATCAAGCAGACGGCGGACAACTGGAAAGTCAGCCTGGACGTCAACCATTTTTCCCCAGAGGAGCTCACGGTCAAGACCAAGGACGGCGTGGTGGAGATCATAGGTAAAGCAGAAGATTTCTTCTTCTCTTGTTGCAGGAACAGGAAATGAAATACTCTCTGAACTGACTTGATGTGAAATGTGTGCATTATTCCCACAACACCAGCACGGACATTGGAAAAATGTGAATAAACTCAAGGATTAAGTTGGATTGATGCAATATATTCCATATATAATGTCCATGTGGTAATAATGTACACACTTCAATGCAAAAAAAAGTACTTTATTCTGCATGGCTTTTGTGACACTGCATTATGTCGCGCAACACGTCAACAAGCTGTCACCCAGGTATCAGGACGACTGGTGTTTGGCTGGTAGAGGCTTTTTCCATTCAGTTGCCTGCTTTTCAGTGGAGTTCTCCCACACTGGCAGAATGGATTCATTGGCTAATTTTTAAGACAGGAATTGTGTTCGAATCACATTTTTTTTAGCAAAACTAGACAAAACTCCTTGGCTTTAACCTCACATTAAGACCCAAAACAGGCTCCGCCCAATGTATATTTCATATCACATGCAGTTGCATTCATAAAGTCTGTCTGTCTGTCTGTCTGTCTGTCTCTGTCTGTCTGTCTGTCTGTCTATCTATCTATGAAATGGTTTATACATAGCTATAAAATACAAACCCGTCTTTAATACCTTAAGCTGGATGCCTTTAATTTCTTACTCTCATAATGATATCCCACACATTTGACTTTATTAGTAAAGATTTCAGGAGATAAAGATAAAGATTTCAGGAGTTAGACAGTTAGACATAGGAGACCAGTTTTGGTCTTAAAACCTGAATTTTACCCTCTTAATTAAACAGTTAAGATGTGAACAGTCATTCAGAGAGGCCTGATGTGAAACCCTTCATTGTTTAAAAATGAAAAGAATCGGAATTGTTCTCAGTGGTGGTGATAGGAACCAGACGTCCAGTTTAAATCACACTAATAGTTAAGGGTCAGTAAGTATGTTCATGCACGCTGGCAGTTTTGATTAGGGTTAGGCCTAAAAAAAGTATTTTTTGTGGATAGCTGCCAAAGACCTTTTTATCAACATTAAATATGAAAACACATCATTTTATTGTTCACTGGTTAAACATTGCCACCCTTGGTTCCCCTGACTGCCACTATCATGAAATATGCAATGATATGTTTTCAACTGCAGAGATTTGGAGCCATTTCTCTTTAATGGAGACATGGTGAGAACTATACAAACTTCCTGAACTACTTTTCTAGGCATCAGAACATAGATGTGCATCAGACAGACGAGTGAAAGCAGCTGTTATTACAGCAGGCGTTGTTCTGCAGGAACTGAACCGCCCAGATTAAGCCTTTTGTGGGAGCTGTCTGGAACAGTGCTGCACCCCTGAATTCCTGAGCTGTTACCCAACTCATGCCACTACAGTGAGAGCACTGAAACGAAACAGAAATAGTGTTTCAGTTTAAATTATTTTACATTTTCACAATGAAGAAAACATCTAAAGAAAGGGCAGCAACTGGTCAGGACAGTATTCCAACACACACTCCCTGCCATTGTTTCTTATGTAACATTGTTGCATTACTTAAGCATAAAACAAAGCAAAATAGAGCCAGAGATGCCAAGACTTCATCTGGGTTTGATATAAGCCTGAAGTGGCTGTGATCAGTTCCAGAAGAAGGAGGGGAAGGAGGAAATTGCAGTGGGAATAGGCCCACTCTCCTCCCCATAAGGTCTTGACTTACATAATACCATTATCACAACCACAAGACTGTTACAGTAGAGCTGGGACTTCACTCTGCAGATACAACCAGTATGGAAACCATTCAGAAAATCATTGATTTTGCCGGAAAACAGATACAGTCTTATGCAAAAGTTTGGGAACCCCTTGATGAATTTTGTAATTGAAAAGATGTTAACACAGTCCTTCTGGGACATGGAAAGAAATACACAATATTTTCAGCAAACATTGATGCATAGTTAAAATAAATTGAAAATTAAGGCACTGTGAAAAAGGGCATCCTAAGAGTTTCAAAGTCACAAGGTTTCAAGCCTTAACCAGCTCAATAGATCTGATGCATGACAACATTAGTAAATGTCAGCTGACTCTTCAAACCTTGTGCACACACTTGTGGATACTCAACAACCATGGGTTCCTCTAAGCAGCTATGAAAGACAAATCAAAATCTCCATTTGACTGAAAAAAACCTGCAGGAAGATTTAGCAGACTCTGGAGTGGTGGTGCACCGTTCCGCTGTCCTTCATGGAAGAGTCAGCAGAAGAAAACCTTACCTGCATCTCCATCATAAAATCCAATGTCAGAAGTATGCAACAGAACATCTACAGAAGCCTCATGCATTTTGGAAACAAGTGCTGTGGACTGATGAAGTTAAAATAGAATCTTTGGGCACAATCAGCAAAGGCAAGTTTGGAGAAAAAAAGGAGAAGCATTTCATGAAAAGAACACCTTGTCAACCATTAAGCATGGAGGTGGGTCTATCATGCTCTGGGGCTGTGTTGCAGCCAGTGACACAGGAAACATTGCACAGGTGGAGGGAAGAATGGATTCCACTAAATATCAGCAAATTCTAGATACAAACATCACATCATCTGTAAAAAAGCTGAAGCTGAAAAGAGGATGAGCTTCTACAACAGGACATTGATCCTAAACAGACCTCAAAATCCACCATGGATGACTTCAAGAGACGCAAGCTGAAGGTTTCAGAATGGCCGTCACGGTCCCCTGATTTAAACATCACTGAAAATTTGTGGGTAGAACTTAAAAGAGCTGTGCATTCAAAACGACCAAATAATATTACAGAACTAGAAGCCAAAGAAGAATGGGGTAAAATCCCAAGTACAATAAATGAAAGGCTTTTAGCTCTAAGAATTGTTTGCAATTATTTTGCACAGTGCCATAAAAATGTTTTTGTTTATTTTTGTTCAGTTTATGGCATAAAAAGTAACTATGCATTAATGTACTGAAAATATTGTGTATTTCTTTCCATGTCATAGAGAGACTGTGTAAACATGTTATTTATCATGGGTGCACAAACTTTTGCATATGACTGTACATCGGGAAGCCTTTAAAGACATTAACCTCAGAACATCAAAGTGGCATACATGTTAGGACCATTATGACCTTTAATAACGAATCTTAATATGAGAAACATTAAAAATAGTCTTCATGAGTCACTATGCCCTCAGAGTGAAGGTTTGATGAAAACACACTGCTGGTCTTCTAAGCCTATTGGGAGATTAGCTGGGTTTATGGTTTCCTGTGATTATCAGAGTCGTCATAACAAACAGTCGTGCTGTCACAGCACAGGGTTGCCAGGTTGGTTTTGAGAAAATTGAATAAATAATTCAGGAAAATACAGTAATGTCTAGTGCTGTTCTTCATGTGGGTCTCAGTAGCACAGCAATAAAACAACCTGAGCGAGTGAAAAGTCCTCAGTTCTAGGAGCTGTTACAAATACACACATCCTTCAGTCTGACATGATTTTTGCTTCTGATGATTCTACAGAGCAAAAATCACATGCCACAAAGTTCAAATCACAGCCTCAAGAATAAACGACTTCATCATTTTCACAGGGGTGCATTTGGAGAACAAGCTCCACCCCTTTCCACTCCCTTTTTACTGATGGGACACACTCAGGTCTCACAGACAATCGTTTATGTTACAGAGATCTTTCTGAATAGACCATGTAGCATAAAAATTAAATAAAATGTTTAAATTCACCTTTACTGACTCCCTTACAGAATCCCTTAGTATGTTCAGCATTTATCAGCACAGGAACTGCAGTTTATCAGGCTCTAATGTTCCCTTTTTGGGTTATTTAGGAAATTTCTAAAGTAAAATGCTAAAGCTACAGCTTCTGAACCAACACAGAAAGATCAAATTTAACCAAAAAGAGATATACTGTACAGGTCAAAGTAAGTGGCTAAAACTAGATTCTTCACAAATATACTAAAAGTATCACTTGAAAGAAAAACCAGAGAGGTACAAATCTTTTAACATTTTACTTGAGTAAAAGCAAGTATGTAATTGGTACTAGATACAGTACTAGTGACCACTGTTGGGGGCCAATAAAGCACTGTGTATGGTTTAAAGTTTACAAGATCAATTTTCCTGCTTTGGAATGCATCCACACAGCCAAATGTCCTTATTTTAATGTGTCTTTTGACACTTAAGTATTATCTAGCACCTGTCCTCTCATCCAAAAGTGGTTTAATACCAGACTGAGGTCTGCTTGGCCAAAGTAAACCTGTATGTGATTTCTTCCTGCAGGCAAACATGAAGAAAGGAGGGACGAGCATGGCTACATTTCCAGATCCTTCACCAGAAAGTACACGTAAGTTCATTAAATGGTATCTTTACATAAAACATGAATTCCTAATAGCAAGGAATATCATGGACCATAAAGAGTAGTAACGGATTTTGTGCAATCAAAAAAGTCGTAGAGATAATCAAAATTTGACAATATCTTCAATAAGACACCAGAGGTTGGTGGTATTTCATAGCTGGTAACGCATAATGGGGCTCAGTTCTCCACCCAATACTATACCAGTAAGAAACCTTGGGCAAGACTCCTAATGTTACATATGCCTACATATTAGAATGATGATTAAAAAGTCACTCTGGACACTTGCCAGGTGCTGTAAATATAAACAATCGAATTACACCTGACATGAAATCATATTAAAGTGAATAAATTGAGGCTCTGTAAAAGCTATACAGGTACAGTAGGTGAAATAAATTATGGTATAATTATGGTAAATTATTTAGCAACACATTTTAATATATTTTGTTTATATGTTATAACATATTACCAACATGTCCCATATATTCTTATAAATGGTTCTAGAGTCCAATCTTTAAGATACTGGAGAATTTATAGTACAGTTGGAGTCCGATGAATAGTTATGTGGAAAGAAAATACACCCTTCATGTTTTTTTGTCACATCTTGCTTTCTTTCTTTTTTTTTTTATTAGATTAGATTAAGCTTTATTGTCATTTGACATTGTCATCTAAACAGAAGTGCAAATTAGCATAATAGTCCAGCATATGCAGCATATGAGTTAAACATATATCCCAATTTATTACACATTACTACATATTCATAAAATACAACAGCATATAGTAATAGCTATGATAGTTATATATGAGTTTACTAGTTAGCTTTGTAGTTTGTGCACTAAATTGCTAACCTCAGGTTAGTCTTTGCTAACATGCAGACAGCTTAGCTTTCAGGGTTAGCTAAAGGTAGCTAGTCTTACGTTAGCTAAATGACGCACAGACATCTATGCTAGCCAGCTTTATAATAACTGCAAACTATATTGTGTGCAAGTGTTTGTAGTGATTTTAACCTTAAATGTTTTTTTCATACTTAGAAATACTTGGATTTTGGTCACTTTGTAGCTTTGTAGCTTGTCTTAGGTTAGCTACATAGCGCACAAACATCTATGCTAGCCGGCTTTATAATAACTGCAAACCATGTTATATTTGCAAGGCAGATTAGTACAGACTAATTAGGCAAGTAGTACTATATAAAATCATTTCTGGAAGCATGTATTTTAGTAAAAGGATTGTAGGTTTTTATTTAGTTCTGCAGATTTATTTTGACCTGAGACTTATTCCATAAATCTGACATCCACTGTTGTTTCTCAGTTATCCCCGGTCGTTCTCTTTGAATATTGGCATGTGTTTTGATTCCCTGGCCTGTGACTCACACTGCCTGGCAGCTAAGCCTCTATTCACTCCAGCAGAATATTCCAGACATCCCCCACCTCACCCCTTCACCCCCAGCACACAGCTCTGCTCTCTATTCTCTCTTATCTGAGTCCCAGGCCTGCAAATCTCCTGTAGCGTCTAGACAGACTCATGGCACAAGTGAGCCAATCCGAGTATTCCCTCAGTCTCTCTCCTCCTTTCCTTTCTTTCTCTCTTTTGCTTCAGATCATATTCCCACTGTCTGTGCGCATCCTTTTTCTCAACTACTTCTTTTTTTTTTATCTTTCCTCTTGCTCTCCTTCGCTCTCTTACTCACTTACACTCCCATAGCTGTGCTCAATGCAGCTCTGTCGCCACCAAGAGGAAGCCTCTTTCCATCAAACCTTATTTGAAAGCCTTGTGGAGCGGTGGCTGGTCAAAACTAAGTTCATTCCAATGGCTACAGTGTCCTTAGATAAGGCCATGGCTACCATTATTATTTTCTAACCAATTTATACCTGCCTGACCTCAGTCTGAAGGTTCTTCTACAGTAAAACAAGACTCTAGCAGTATTACCGCAGTCCCATTAGAGATCAGCACTATGTCCTATTAGACAGAAGAGATCAATACCATCTGCTCAATACTGCATCCTGGAGCGTTCCTCATGACCAGCCCTGGAGGCCTATGGCCCTGCCTCATTGCCTTCCACAAGCTCCAGCAGGCTCTGCTTACAAAAGATCTTCACAGCAAGCTGATTGCTCAGTTCTGTTTTCTCAGTGGCTTTCCCTACACCTGTACATCTTATCTACAGCAGTACGCAGTGACTTTACACTGTATCAACAGCAATAACTACGTAGTTTCTCAAGCATATTGTACTAAAGCAATCCAAGAAACTCTCCATACAATTGAATAAATTAGCAATACATTTCAATGTATTCTGTTTATATGTTGCCAGCAATATATTTCATCTTCATATGGGTTTATAAATGTTCCTATAGTCTGATGAAAAGTTACATGGAAAGATAAAACACTCTTTAGCTTTTGTCATGTTTTACATTTTTTGATTAGATTAGATTCAGCTTTATTGTCACTCGACTTGAACATGAAATGCAGTACAAGGCCAAAAGTGTAAATTAGCATATTAAAATTATTTCAACAAATTTATTACATATTATTATATATTCAAAATATATAATTACATATAACGCATATGATAATTATATATGAGTTTACTAGTTAGCTTTGTAGATTGTGCACTAAGTTGCTAACCTCAGGTTAGTCTTTGCTAACATGCAGACAGCTTAGCCTTCAGGGTTAGCTAAAGGTAGCTAGACTTACGTTAGCTAAATGGCGCACAAACATCTAAGCTAGCCAGCTTTATAATAACTGCAAACTATATTCGGTGTGCAAGTGTTTGTAAAGATTTTAATCTTTAAAGTTTTTTTCTCTCACCTTGGTTGGAAATACTTGGATTTTGGTCACTACAGATGGCAAAATAGTAGAAGCTACATGAAAGGTCTGTCAGCTATAGTTAGCCAACCATTCCACTTATGGAAATAATGTGCAAAAATAGTTTGAACATGTATGCTTCTATTTAAAAAGGTCAATTCTGACAATGCTGTTGTCTGTTTATATTTAACAAGTTTTGAATTAAAGTAATTGGTATTATGTTAATTTAAAATGGTAATTAGTCACATTACTCATTACAGCCAGTAACACTGAAGTTTAAAGTAAGGGTAGCTCCCAGATATACGATTATGATGAAAACATATACATCGATGTAGGCGTAATTCTATAAAGAAATTACAATTAATAAGAAGCTGTATGTGAAACAGTGCTATGGGAATACGAATGTTTGTTTCAATGTAGCTCAATGCTTACAGTACAAAATCTGAGGATGTAAATCACAAGTGTCACGATTCGTTTCCACGTCTGATCCGATCATTTTGATGGCTTAAAATCTCCAACGATGCAATTCAGCTCGATACTGGGATCCGCTGTCAGATTGAAATAGGATGAAATTATGCACAATTTGATGTTTCTATGATCTCACACATGCAAACAGTTACATAATCTGAACATTGTATTATTAAAGGTCAAATACAACGATGTAGTCATAAGCAAAAGCAACTTTGTGGCATCGCAGATCGATACATTGGATTGTGCACTATTTTTGGTCGATGCATTGATACAGATCGATTAATTGTTTGACCCCTAGTACCCAGTAGACAATAAATGTCTGTGCATGTGGATAGTGTAGTGGTCGTAACTACAGCATGCCTAACCAGAGAAACACCAGGAAGACTAGAAACTACCTTGGGTAGACTTCTCTCTTGAGTGTAAGGATTTCTGTAATTACTTGTACATTCTCTGAGCAGCTTTTCGAGAATCAGATCCCAGGGCTGTTGTCCCTAAATAACTCTGGCCTAATAGTTTCTCATCTTCCTGTATTCTCCAGACTGCCCCCTGGTGCAGATGCAGAGAAGATCACCTCTTCCTTGTCCCCTGAGGGCGTCCTGACTGTGGAGGCGCCACTGCCCAAACCCGCCTTCCAGTCCTCTGAGATCACCATCCCTGTAAACACCTCTGGTAGCATCAGCACCAAGAAGCCGAGTGAAACAAAGTGATGGAGCAGAAGGAGAAATATCTGAAGCACTTTAGGAGCAGACACACAAGCAGTTTTTACACAAATGCAGATGCTTGGGCATGGCTACATAAAAGAATAGACAAGTGTTTTTCAACCTCATCTCAATCTGTTGCAATGAGTTATCAAGGACGACAATGTCTCTGTACTTAGGATAGAACTAAGAAAAACGATGACTGTGAATACACTTCTAATATTGTAATAAGTCAATGGGCAGTTGCTAAAACAGCCTTCAATTATATTTGAAAAATATTTTTTTCCATTAAACAGGATTTCTGTTCTTTTCTGTCTCTAAGTACAGAGGAGTGTGTTGAATTGGTTGCGATAACCAGTTATACCCCACAGAGTTGATGTCGAAGGATACTGGAGAATTCATACCCTCTAGTCTCTGCCTTTCCTATCCATGTTCTACAGCAGGATTGGGCAATTCCAGGTCTTGGAGGGACCTTCTCCAGCAATCTGGTGTTATCCCTGCTCAAACCTGACTCACCTGTTAATTGTCGGGTTCAGTGAGTGTTCTACCACAATGCGATGGACACCAGTTCTGCAGGACCAGATTTACCCACTCCTGCTAGAGCATGAGCTGAGGTGAATGTAGCTGCAGCTTTCTTTATGCGTGCTCTCCCTAAATACCTCCCAAGTCTGTGAGATGTTTGCTTACTTCATACTTCTTTTGAGTAATGGAGATTTGCAAGGCATTTCCCACTGTTTTTAGAGCCTGCTTAATATTTCTGCTTTTAGGAAGATTTTTCAGAAGCGGTCTCTTTGGAAGAACTGTTCAATAAAGTTTGAATTGAGGTAATTGTGTGTATCCTGCTTTGTCATTTACAGTAAACTATTTTAAGACAATATTATGCTTTCACCGTCAAATTTGCCCCAGCGTTTTGCTTACTGTGTCTATTGTATACTATGTAATATTACACACTATTTTACATTATTAGTGTGATTGTATATATACAATATATCAGATTATATTTGCAGGGTTTCAGTTGTGACGTGTCCTGGATGGTGTCTGAGAGGTGGCAACACATTTTGTTTATTCCGAACCACCACAGTGGTTAAAGTTACTTTTCAAGCAAAATGTGGGTTCACATCTGACCAGAGACCTTTCTTTTTTTGGCATCCGCTCATTTTATTTAAATGTTTTCACACTCCCCTCTCTTTGCCAAAAGTCTGCATCTCCCCCTTTTGTTCTAAAGCTCCCCCCCCTTTTTAAATTCTCCATATTTGCCGAATTTGCCATCAACTGTAAAACCGTAGCAAACACCTAGCACCTCCCTAGCAATAACCTTGGACACTATAGCAACCAAATAGCAATACCCTAACAGCCACAGGGGATAACACAACCACTTGCAAGTAATCACTTAACAATGTCATAGCAACCATCTGGAAAACCCTGGAAACCATCTAGCAACACCATCTACCACAGCAACCACTAGAGAACTCAACTGGCTATTAAGACCCTAGTAGCTACCTGCAATACCACAACAACCACCTAGCAGCACCCTAGCAAACCACCTGGAGAGTCAATGTAACCATATTGTGACACCCTAGCAACCACATCAGATACCATAGCATCCACTTGGGAATTAAGTTGCATTGTCGCCACATACCATTTTTGAAAATAAATGAATCCCTAGTTGCTATGCTATTGTACTATTGCGAAACGATGTTTTGCTATGCTACGCTATTGTGAAACAAGATTAGCTTAACATGCCAAAGACATGGCTGAGAAGTAGTCTTAGACTGACTGCCTCTCATCTAATGTTACACTGTTAGCTCTAGCCTTAGATCATCTACAGATGAATCTCACAGTGGCTAAAAGATTTCCTTCCTAATAAAGCTGCCACATAGGTCAATACTTTGCAGCACAGCTTACTAAAGAAAGACTTGCAACATGTTTCAGTGCTCCAGAGATGTGAACATACACCATCAGTAATATATTTTCATTTCTTACAGATTAGCATGGGTGTTAACATTCAGAGAGGCAAAAGCAAATGTTTTAATACAGAGAGGATGAGTCACGAGGTGTGCTTTTAATAAGTAATGGACATTTCAAAGCCTTAAAATGATTTTCAATGAATTATGTATTATAGGGAGGAGGCTGTGCATGAGCACTTTATCATCAACAAAATGTATTTAGGTAGAATGAGTGTAATCAATTTTGACACACTATTCCTTATCAAGCCAGAACTTTTATCATTGTGTGTGTATGTGACAGTACTGTAATGCCAGAGCATCCTTACATCGTCAGAACATCTTATATTCTTAGATTTATCGTCAAAGACTTGCACGATTAATGCACAAATTTATTATTTATGCACATAGTAACTTTCCAGAATAGATACACGTTTTAAAAATTGATCTTTGGAAGACACACCAACAAAAATCACATCATTTACGACTGTGATACATCACATATTCTTTAATTACACTTTTCAATTATTTGGGAACTGAAGATACAAACTGTTGCAGTTTTGCATGTTAATTCTTACTTTATACTAGACTTCAGCTGCTCAATAGTCCATTCTCTATTTCTTTTCTTCATGGTGCACCACACATTTTCAATAGGAGACAGGTAAGGACTGTCACAAGGTCAATCAAGCAGACAGTTGTAGTTTTTGTTGTGTAGAATAAGGTGAAATAAACTCTAGGTTCCTGGGAAAGGACATCACTTTCAAATCCTACTTCACAAAAATGTTATTTATGTGAAATGTTAAAAGTTATCCCCCTTATGCCTCCCCATTTCATGTCAAATATTGACCTTTGCACGTTCAGATAATAACAGAATTAATGGTCCATAAAATTTTTTTACAGTATCTTTTAGTTAAGATGTTAAGTGACTTTGTCAATATTGCCATTAATAGCCCACAGTTCCAGTAGCTGATGTTACATAACAATACTGAGGTTTAATAGCAGACTTACAGTCATGCGGTATCCTTTCAATGCACAGTGATGTTAGCTTGTAGCTGGTAAATAACGTCATAACTCAGAATGTCCAGCGACACATAGGTGGAGGTGAAATGAATGTAGGGCAAAATGCACTGTGAATGGAACATCTTTGTAATTAGTGTGTATTATAGAGTTGTCACACAGCTGTGGTCCGCTGGACACGCTGATACAGATGTTTGGTGTATTGGACAGGCCTGGGTGGGTGAACGTGGCTGGCATGTGAGCTTGTGTGAAGCATCTGCGTAGGAGGAGTAGTGTTTCTATTCTTAACCCTCTGATCAGGTGGAGTAGTCCTCAACGCACACATAGAAAAGTGCAAGGAGGCTACAGCTTGGGGCTGACTGGATGCAGCAGGCGTGCACTCTTTTTTTAGAGGCTAAATCCATTAGCTGGGTGTTTTTCTGCCTGTGGGGACGTCAAAGGCAACAGCAGCATCTGTGTGCTCGTCCATATGTGCATTCTTGGACATGTTGGGATGAGCGAGTGTGTGTGCATGCATGTTTTTAGGGCTTTGCAGGGACAAAGTGATTCCAGGATAACGAAATACGTTCTGTTGTAGATGTTGTGGGGACTTGAGTAGTTATTTACTAAAAAAATAAATGCTGCTTTTATGTGAAAGTGACAGAATGAACGAGATTCATTGCACTTTGCAGCTACTTTGGTAATCCAGGGGTCAGTGGAAACACCCCATAAAGAAAGAAAGACAAATATACAATGTGTGTGTGTGTGTGTGTGAAAATTTTTACTCACTCAGCTACAACACAAGCACTAATGCACTCTCTCTCTCTCTCTCTCTCTCTCGCTCTCTGGCTGCAGGAGTCTACTATTTATAGTAAGGTCTACCATGTCCTGCATTTCCGGCATGTTCCATAGCCGTAGTGGAAATCTGATGATCACTGAGCGTGTGTGTGTGTGTGTGTGTGTGTGTGAACCCCTTTCTGAGGAAGACACACTGAGTAAATGAATTGTATTTGTTCACGTTACATTCTAATGAAAGTTATTATTAATGTCTGATGCCAGATGTAGAAATGTACACTCGTTAAACAAAACATAATTCCTCACATATTAAGCAAACTATGTTGTATATTTCAAGGCTCATTATGTTGTAAGGGTAATGAGCATTATCTCAAACTAAAACATGAAAAAAATATTTGTGATTGTGAACACACACCTAGAGCACCACAGTGTGTCCTCTGCATTTTACCCTTCGCGTGTGGCAGCGGGCGACTATCAGCAGCACCCAGGGAGCAGTGTAGTGGGATGGTACCTTGCTCAAGTATACCTCAGCGGAACCATTGATGGGACCTAAACCTACGACCTTCTGGTCCTAAGTGCAAAGTCCTAACCACTATGCCACCACTGCTCACTTGCCAAGAAAGGCTGCAGTACATATTTCCTTCCATGTTATTTACCCCATTACGATAGTTCCCCCACTCCGCTTCTCCCATACCAACAGGGGGAGCTAACGAGGTTTGAATGTACCTAGGATAGAGCTGGAACAACGAGGTACAATGGGAAAGCTGGTGGAAGCAATGTAGTGACAATGCTCACATCAGTTTGACAGTGGCCATCAAACGTTATTATGACCCAAGTATACACCTTAATGGCCCTTATCCAGGCAGATATAATGGAACATGATGAAGAGTTCTTTGCCTAGGAGGTACTACTTTGAAATGGGTTAGTCATGGAGGTTTCACAATATTTGTTAAAACATTGCTAGCTAACTAGCTAACAACTGCTATACTGTTGCTAATGCTTCCACAAGCTACTCAGCCTTTTCTAAACAGCAGCACATTGGCAAAAATGTAATCTTTTTTTTATTTGACAGTTTAATCTGAGACACTCAAAGACACCACAGATAACCACATGAATGTTTTTGGATAAGGAATCAACATCAATGATGTCAGGAGGGCTAGTTTTTTGGGCTTGTGTCGCCTGTCATTAGCACTAAGTGAGTTCTTCTTTTGTGGGGTAATAAAACAACAGAAAAGTGTAAAATTGTGAAAAGATGACGGGAATCCAGAGAAATCTCAGTCTGTGTATAGCAATTCAAATCACTGTTGAATATACATGGCCTCAAGGCTTTAGAAATCACTGCAAGAGAAGCCGCAGTGATAAATATAGACACATGGGCTATATGAAATGGACCATAGAGACTGTTATCAGTGACAGGTGCAAAAGCAAACGTATATTATGGTAAGGTGGTGTATCAGTGTCAATGGGTGACTTCCATATTTGTGAAGATCCTGATGGCGCAGATGGAGATTTTGGAATTTTAGAGAGACCCATGCTGTCAACCAGGTGATGTAATTTCCCAGGAAGTCCATGGTTATTTCAGGAAGGCAATCCCAGGCCTCAGTGTAGGTTGTGGGGTTTTGTAGACTCAGATTGCATGTGTGAGTGACCTGCCAGCAGTCCGGAGCACTATCCAATTGCAAATATTTGAAGCATCAACAAGAAACAACGGACTGTCAAGCCCCTGAAGTTTTGTATTAATAAACAGGCAAAATGTCCCCTTACAATACTGTAACAATTAGTACTATTAGTACCCAAACTATTGAACGGTTATGTTAAACAGAGGTTAACTTTAAGGGCTGGAGAAAAATTCTGTCTTTGCTCATGAAATAAGATAATCGATATGCAATATTGATATTTTAATTAATAAACATTCCTCACCAATTTGACTCACAGACTTCGCTACTTCATGTCTCCTCTGGGTGGCGCTTCTCAAATGAATGCAGGAAATTTGGGTGAAAGTTGAAGGGGAAGTTACCAACAGGAACAATGCTGAGAAAGCTCGGCTGAGAGATGCCCCAGCCACATATAAATCTAAAGTCTGGTTTCACTTCTACTTTTATAACATTGACGGAACAGATCGTGGATCATTTTGTACCGGCTCATCTCTCTGCGTATCTCTTTCTTCATTTGTTTCGTGTAGTGATAGGGAAAAAGACCCAATAATGCAAGGGTGTAGAATTGCGCTTCCCCAACAATTTCAGGCGTTTGCTGAATTGTCCTCACCAATAATTTTGATCAAGCAAAATGTTGCGCTCCATGAATGTCTAAGATAAAGTGTCTAGTTACACAGAAGGTTAACATGCCTGCAAAACACACCTCACCGATGTGATTGGTGGAGACATGATGTGCGAGAAGTGGGCCTCTTTATCACACATCACCAATGTGATTGGCTCTTGCCTTGCTGGTCAACATTTGTTCGAGTAAGAATAGTTCTAATTAAGTTTAAATTGAGAAATATGTTACTGTATTTAACTATTTTATTATTTAAATATTTATTTTAAGAATTCATTATATTACTTGTTTGGCCAAAACTGGTTCCTATTTTCAGTTCTCTGTTATTTATATACTGATGTATGGAAGATATGTTCTTGCTGAAGTAAAGTTAATACCATATATCTTCTAATAATAGCCTGTCTCTTTTAGTCGCCCGTTTCCATTAAACACCAGGATCGAAAGATAAAAATAGAAATAAACGCTGGTCTCCAATAGTAGCCGGTCGGTGGCAAATGCGTTCTCTTGTAAACGGCAATCTGAAATGACCCACTGCGCTTTCCGTACACCAAAACAAACTCTGCTGCTGCCAGAAGCAAACGGTAGAGAAAAGAGACGGCTAAACGGCTAAAAGAAAGTGAGCGAGGATTTAGATGGACTAGTGCTAACATGGATAATTGACCAAAGACTGAAAGGTGCACGTGTTTCCATAAAAATGATCCGCATGAAAGCAAAGAGGATTTTTGATCTGGAGATTGACGATGCTTCAAAATGAAAGGAAACGTTTGTAGCCAGTGCTAAATATGTAGCACTGGCTATGTAGGGGCAGCTGCGCTCAATGGTAGTGAGTTTGTAACTGAAGGGTTGCAGATTCGACTCTCGTAACCGGACAGCAGCTGAAGTGCCCTTGAGTAAGGCACCTAACCCCCAACCGCTCACCATGTACGTTACTCTGGATAAGAGCGTCTGCCAAATGCTGTAAATGTAAATATGTGCGGTTCCGTCTGTGAGGAGAATAATAGTCTCCAACAAACGCCTGTCTCTAATAAACGCCTGGTCATCAGAATAATATTTTTAATAATTTTCTACTACTATTAGAAGATATACGGTATATCTATTATATATCTATCTATCTATTAAACTGCCTGTGTCACTCATGAGTTACCTTTATTACAGAATTCATTCATTAACATATTATTGTAATGAATGAAAAACTGTCAGCTTTGAAAATAGCATTGCTGTTATTTATGGAAATAAAAAGCTTTCTTCTGGCAATGGTATTGACAGTGGCGGCTGGCCCATAGGGGGCGCTCGGGCACCGCCCTCCCAGATGTTAGGGGAATAAAAAAATATACAATTGATTTTTAAATTTTTATATATATATATATATATATATATATATATTATCAATGTCAGTTTTACTTAATACTGTGTGTGCCTACATGCAATCTGAATTTAAA
>JBBIGC010138999.1:0-20000 GCA_037576955.1 Lepidarchus adonis
TTAATGTATCGTATCCGTGACAGTGTATCGAGATGCAAATCGCATCGCCTCAATGGTGAAGATTCACATCCCTAATAAATACACACTGCATATTACAACCCTTCAGGTAATGGTCTTTTGTGGACCACCAGTGTCCCCGTTTAATTTATACAGTTTCATGTCTACTAACTGGAACATTTATAATATTTTATAATTACATAAATCTACTGTACATAGTAGGAGCGAAGGGTTTAAGGCAAAAAGAATAAAAAGCCTAAATCTAAGGGTCACATCCTTGTGATAGCTCAGACAGTTCCTGGAGAGTTTTCATTTTATTTGTATTTTACACTGATAGTGTGACACACACTATGTACAGTGAGCAGTGAATTTGCTCGCTCCATTTAACCCATTTGTGACACCTATGAACACAGGGGCAAGAGCAGTGCTACCCCGGGGGCAGTTATGAGCTAAGGTCTGCTAAGGGATGTGGGAGTGAACCAGTGACTTCCCTCTTCTCCATTAGTCTACAGTTTAAGAGGATTTTACTGTAACCAGACATTAGGAAATAATACCTATGAATCCAACAAGTGCACATTAAATTAATATTTGGCTCTGGGGCTGGTTAGGAGTATTAGTTTGTATTTCATTTATGGCCATTGTGAGATTATTAATTATTATTAATAAATGTAGACATTCATTATGGTCTGAGGTAGATAAAGAGTCTGTATACTCCTTCAATTTAAGAAATAGTAAGAACACAGTTTAACTAAATGACAATGGTTTATGACAAAAGTTAGCACTGAAAGTTATCCAATAAAGTAGAGTTACAAAACAAACTAACACACTCTGAAAACGTGTAATTTGTCAGTTTAACGCTGTGGAATTTCTTCTAATGTGCAAAATGGCAGTGTGATTGGTATAGTAGTGGGGAATGAACTCTAAAATTGGAATATGCAGTATGGCAGGACCCTCACAGACAGCTGGGGAAATTAATTACAATGTTTTAAAAAGCAATTCATCTTTATACAGCCAAAACAGATCAGATTTCATCAATCGTTCACTAAGCATCAAACAGTCAGATGAGCCAATGATGACTCTTCATCCCAAGATGAAGCCTTGTTCATATTTCATGATTCTGCAAATGTTCAGATCACTGCATTGTTCACACTACACAGCCTCAAAGCTCCTGATCACAATTCAGACACCACAAGTTTTATCAGCATTGAAAATTGGAAATTGTCCTTATATTAAGCCCCTAGACTACTGAACAACAAAAAAAACAGCAAAGGCATTGTGAATTTTATGCACTTGATAATCTAAGTTGTATGTTTCAAATCAACTTTAAGTACTCTGTGAACAGTACACAACAAAACAGAGGTTATTCTACACAGCAAATACAAAAAATCATGAGCAGTGCAGGAGCTAAGATGTAGCTTTAAGAAGCAGGGGCTACTCTGTCTCCAAGCGGTTATGGTACTGAAAATGTAGAATTCAGCAAATCAACAGAAAAACAGCACTAGAATTTGCAGAAAAGTTTCATCATTTATAAGACAATCAGGAAATATTTTGTTTTGATGATGACTGGAAAAAAGAAATAGAGTGAGTTAGGTCACATTTTAAATGCTACAAGTTAAGAGAAACCCAATACAAAAGGATACATAGTACCATGCACATATGCAATAAAATGAATGAGCTGAATGAGAGGTGCGTACTGTAAGGTGTTGTCCTGTGTCATGTCCTGTGCTTTTGTTGTGAAGTGGGTTACCCTGGTGTGTCACGTGTCTGTGTGTTTGTCATGTGATCCCCCAGGTGTGGTGTGTTTCCTTCTGTGTATTTAAGTGGAGTGTGTGTGAACAGTGGTGTGGTTCGACGATTGTATATTTGTTTGTACATTCGTTTGTACGTTTGTCTCGTTCATGTCGTCATGTGAGGTCTCGTGTCTACGTGGATATCGTAGATATACCTAAGGGTATCAGAGTGTATGTTAGAAAGTGTTTATGTCACATTAGTCTTTGTACAGCACGTTTGAGGAAATTAAACCTGTTTAATTTACAAAACTCAAGTCTGCGCTTACTCCTACCAACCCACCCGTGAGATCTTACACGTACGTCTCTAAACAGATTTGCTTATAAATTGTGAAAAACTTGTTATTAGATTGGAAGTGTAGAAGACATCAAAGATGAGCCACCTAACACCTCTGCGCCTCCCTTTAAGAGAATCAAAAGCTAAAAGAAAATATACACATGTACAGTATTGTTCAAAATAATAGCAGTGCAATGTAACTAACCAGAATAATTCAGGTTTTTAGTAGATTTTTTATTGCTACATGGCAAACAAGTTACCAGTATGTGCAGTAGATTCTCAGACAACAAACAAGACTCAGCATTCATGACATGCAGGCTCTTAAAGCTGTGTAACTGGGTAATTAGGGTAATTAATTAAAAAAGATAGCAGTGTCTGCTGTTGATTGTACAAACTCTAAAATATTTTGTACAAACGTTTTTGTTTCTAAGATTTGATCCTGTGAATCACTAAACTAATATTTTGTTGTATGACCACAGTTTTTTATTACTGCTTCACATCTGTGTGGCATGGAGTCAACCAACTTATGGCACCTTTAATCTGTTCTTCCACTCCAGGATTCTTTAACAACATTCCACATTTCATTTACATTTCTTGGTTTTGCTTCAGAAACAGCATTTTTCATATCACCCCACAAGTTCTCGATTGGATTAAGGTCCAGGGACTGGGCTGGCCACTCCATAACATTAATTTTTTTAATCTTACTTTCATCAGTCCACAAAATGTTCCTCCATTTCTCTTTAGGCCAGTTGATGTGTTCTTTGGCAAATTGTAACCTCTTCTGCACATGCCTTTTTTTAACAGAGGGACTTTGTGGTCGATTCTTGAAAATAGATTAGCTTCACACAGACGTCTTCAACTGTCACAATACTTACAGGTAACTCCAGACTGTCTTTGATCACCCTGGAGCTGATCAGTGGCTGAGCCTTTGCCATTCTTGTTATTCTTCTATCCATTTTGATGGTTGTATTCTGTTTTCTTCCTTGTCTCTCTGGTTTTTCTCTCCATTTTAGGGCATTGGAGATCATTTTAGCTGAACAGCCTATACATTTTTGAACCTCTTTATAGGTTTTCCTCTCTCCAATCAACTTTTTAATCTTTGTACTTTTTAAACTTTTTAAAGTATGCTGTTCTTCAGAACAATGTCTTGATCGATCCATTTTCCTCAGGCTTTCAAATGCATGTTCAACAAGTGCTGGCTTCATCCTTAAATAGGGGCCACCTGATTCACACCTGTTTTTTCACAAAATTGATGACCTCACTGATTGAATGCCACACTGCTATTTTTTTTAACACACCCCTTTCAACTAATTACCTAATTGCACAGCCTGAGCCTACATGTCATAAATGCTGAGTCTTGTTTGTTGTCTGAGAATCTACTGCACCTACTGGTAACTTGTTTGCCATGTAGCAATAAAAAATCTACTAAAAACCTGGATTATTCTGGTTAGTCACATTGCACTGCTATTATTTTGAACAATACTCATTTGATTCCACGGCCTGTTTTTTCTCCTCTTGTATGTATGTATATATGTTTACAAATACCTCAATTAATTGTAATTCCAACTGAGACTAAGTTTTAATTGTATGGATGTTCAAATTGAGCTTTAACGTAATGCAAAGTTCAAAATCAAAGTGCATGGTCTAAAATCAAACCAATCAGCACCAAGTG
Source organism: Lepidarchus adonis (assembly GCA_037576955.1). NCBI lineage: Eukaryota > Metazoa > Chordata > Actinopteri > Characiformes > Lepidarchidae > Lepidarchus > Lepidarchus adonis. The sequence goes on from JBBIGC010138999.1 coordinate 3,734, forward strand.
GCATTTCCACTTGCATGCCAGTCATTATGAGTAAATGTAATTCTGTCACATTGCCTTGGCTGGGATCAGTTCCAGCTATCCATAATCCAAAAGCTATAAGCAGTTTGGATAATGAATGAGTGAGATAAAGATGTCATACCATACAACTGGATACAGAATTTGACCACAATAATACTAACAAAACCCTATTTCCAGAAAAGTTGTGACATTTTATAAAGTGCAATACAAATGCACTTTGGAATTTGGTTGGATTACTTGATTGTAGTAAATAGAAACAATTTTTGAATTAGATGCATGTAACACACTTCTAAAAGGTTGGGGCAGAGGCAAAATAAGAGTGAAAGTCATAGCAATTTTAAACCTAAGCTGTTTTAAAACATTCCACAATCAGCAAGTGAGCTGGGAACAGGTGAGAGGATCATGATCGTGTATGAAAAAAGCATCAACCAAAGGTTTGGTCTTTGCAAATAAAAATGAGCTATAGCACAAGATTAGAATGATTTGTGGGTTTTCATCATCTACAGTGTATAATATTGTGAAACGATCTAGAATCTAGAATCTAGAGTCCATGTAGGCCAAGCTGGAGACCATGTGTTTGTGACATTTATTGTTGTTGTTGTTGTTGTTGTGTTAGTTAGTCAGATAAATGTTAAATACACTACTTCGGAAGAGGCAGAATACTGCCTGATGTCCAGGAAATGACATCACTGAGAGTCTGAGAGCCTCTAACTGCTTATTACACTGTTGGGTTCATGCATCAGCGATAGCATTTCATGAAGTTTCTTCACTTGTTCATTTCTCCTCTAAATGAAAGATGTTTATAGATGTGTGTGCTGTTCTTTTCTCATGGACTGTAGGTAAGTACTGTATCAGCATGTGGTTCTTGGTTTATGCATGGTCCAAACTCAATGGTCCAAACTCATGGTCCAAAACTCAAACTCAATTCTCCTGGACAAAGTCAGAGGGCAGAAGAGCTTACATCAGCTGCAAAGTGACTGGACTACAGAGAAACGGTTATGTTCACTGGTACCAGCAGAAAGATGGTGAAGGTCTTAAAAGGATACTGTATTTTAATAAAGTCGGCAGCAGCACTGTTCCTGATCCTAACCATCCTGAGAAGGACGACTTCTCTGTGAAGCTGGAGAACAATGATTATGCTCTGAGGGTGCATGCTGTTAAGTCGAGCCATTCAGGAGTGTATTACTGCGCCTGCTGGGACGGCCACAATGTGAGAAACTGTTCACATCCTCTACAATAACTCAGCAAACTTACAGTTCTACAGCAGATAAATGCACAGATCACACTAGTCACAACACCATAACAGTTTAAGACGTTTACCTTTTGCTACATGATCATCTCACTACAGTACAGTAGAATTATCACCTTCCCATTTACCACAGCCTTCCAACAAAGAAAATGAAAATCTGGAAAATTAAAGAAGCACAGAAAGGCCTGCGTTAATCTAAATGGGGAGGAAGTGGTGACAAAAGACCTGTGGTCAACAGCTGACACACCATGATCCTCAACCGTGGGATGATATTCACCAACAGAATATGCCACGATGCAGTCGCAGTACAGCTCCCACTTCATGTTTCACCAGTTCTGTTTTATATTATTGAGAGTTGAATTAAGTCTGTTTTAGAGTGTTTTAAATCATAGGGAGGCAAACCCTTTGAGTGCTGGCAGAGATTTGCTACAAATCAAATAATTGAAAAGGTCTTTAGATGAGACTAATTTGAGAGGCATTACTAAGCTAATGTCCTAATGTACCTGCCTTTGATTCATTTTACTGCATTTGTGGACCTATATAAATATGCGCTAATTCACATGCTAATAGTGCTAATTCTACATTCTGTAAGAGTTTATGTATAGTGCCAGCAGACATGTTTAGGAAAATCAGATATTTCTCTCTCTTTCTCTGTGTTGAGTTACTCTATTGAGATGCCAGTGATCCAGGCTCAGACACAGATACTGTAAAGTTGCTTTGTGACAACAACAGCTTTTGCATTCCTGTTTATTTAAGCTCGGTACCTCTTCACCACTGAACTTTAATTTTCTGTGCTTTCTTTACCTTCCTGCACCTTTTAAAGTCCCAGAAAACCCAGTGTAAAATGTTTCAAATGTATGACAGTAAAACAGTGTTCCAGTATAACATCCAATAAAGTTTGAAGAAAAATATGAATAGAAGTATAATAAAACACATCAGACCTATTGGAGAACTGTTCAGACATGGTCTGAAAATTTATATGAGCTGTCAATTCATGAATTTTCTAAACTGCTTATCCAGTTTAACTGTAGGGAAGCAGGACTGTGAGTGATTGAGTGAGTAAATGCTCAGAGAGAGAGAGAGTTACGCTCAGTTACGCTTGCTAATTTCATTACGGCCGGTGCATTGCAGGATTTGACTCAAACACAGACTTTGTGAAAGCAGTGCAAGACAAACCACATCAGTTATATGGTTGGCAAGATGACTGCTGCCATGCGTGTCACCTATAGTTAGGACAGGCCAGTCCACATAAAAAAGTGTTTGGGGGGAAAACACTGGCTATTTAGTGGATATTTTAATTTTATTTACAGGACATAAATAAGGACATGAGTAAGGTTAACCTACATTGTGGGCAAAATCCCACTAGTGAAAATCTATTTAGAATTGTTGTCTTATTTAAATATTTCATTACAGATTATATAATCAGAATTGTAATCAAATAAAATGACTAAAAAATAGAAAAATTGAAATTACAGCATGGACAGGTTTGTGGCGAAGCCTCAAATGAGCAACTCAGTTGCACCTGAAGGTCTGAACACACAATTACACACTAATGAGAATGATGAGGAGGGTGCTGGACCACTACTGAACAAAGAATTGGAGTTGCCCACCCCTGTACTTAACCATCCCAGTTAGTAAGGCTAGAAATAGACTGAAATTCACAGTTAAAAATTTCTGTGAAAATTCAGTCCTAATTGAACACTAGGAAAAAAATGGAAAGGCTGAAAAACGACTATTCTTCTGTAAAGGCACAAATAATGTTTATATAATGCAAATGTGAGATGGCGAGAACAAGATATCTGCAACATGCATATAAACACGTGATCAGCTATTTTAATATTGCAATATGACAACTTTTTATCATGAGGAGGAATTGTACTGTCCATATATGGTATATACGGAGAGTCTAGATATGCAGTTTTAAATTAAGCAGTCTAAAATTAAGCTAAATTATAGTTTTCTATTTCATTTCATGACATATTTAAGCATTGAGGCAGTATACGAGAATATTTATTATTGTTGTTGATGCAAATCAAGAGGCAACTCAGAAATAAAGGAACTAAAGCTTGCCTTCAATAAGCCAAACACTGACTGTGATGCAGGAAATGACATCACAAAGTCATAGGTAGAGATTAATGGTACAGACATCACAGAAGCTCATCCACATATACTCACACAAACAATGACTAAAGGTGCAGACAAGAGCTTTTAATTAAAAGATAAAGATAAAGTAAAAGATGCTTACAGATACTTGTATTATTTTCTTGTCTTTGGTCATAGGTAAGTGTCATCATTGTGAAGCCTGGATGAAAGTATTTCAATGAAAATTATTAAATGTCTTATTTATAGTTTAATGTTTACTCCAGTAGGTGTAGCGGGACTGACAGTGGAGCAGACTGAACTCTCCTGGACAAAGCCAGTGGGCAAAAGAGCTTTTATCAGCTGCAAAGTGACTGGACGACAGAGTAGCAATTATGTCCACTGGTACCAGCAGAAAGATGGAGAAGGTCTCAAAAGGATACTATATATCAATGCAGATGGCAAAGACAGCTTTAATGATCCTAACCATTCTGAAGCAAAATCCTTCACTGTGAAAAAACAGGGTGATAATTATGTTCTGATGGTGGACACACTGGAGAGGAGCCACTCTGCAGTGTATTACTGTGCCTGCTGGGAGAGAGGCAGCCACAGTGACTGTAATTATACACATCCTCTACAGAAACTCCACAGTGCCACAGGAAATGATGTCTAACAGGCCTGACATTTCACACGCAAATGTATGTGCTTTACTACATGAAAGAGTATTAATGATACGGCTCAAACTGCTATGCAACACTGATGTTTAGGTTCTGTACTGTGATATTACTGTAATACTGTGTTGAAAATCCTTTGCACTAAGCTATAAGAAAAATCCAAGCAGAACTGTATGATTATAGATGCTCAATTACCCAATTTACACAATAAACCAGGCTTCTTTACTTTGTAGTCTGTGTAGTCATGTCTCTTCTTCTTTTGCTTTATCACTACACCAGTTCTTACGTGATATCCTGCAAGGCCTATCTACAACAAAAGTGATTGTTATTAGTAGAAACTGTTATATCAAGAGTGATTCTCTGCCTTTTGCCCTATGAGTGCTGGGATAAGCTTCAGGTCCACTAAGGGGCTGGAGGTCCACTAAGGGTGTACCTTAAAAGATGAAAAGTACAGTACATTCACTTTCCCTTATGAAATAGGCAAGTTTTTCATAACTGTGCTTTAACATTAAAAAATAAAATAAAAAGTATGTGCAAATGAGCTTTATAAAGCATTTTTGACAGTGCTTAGCAAATGTGCAGTAACTCACTGTACAGACTGAATTTCTGACTAAGGTTTGTAAAAGGCACCATCTAAATAACATTATTGTTGTTGTTATTGTTTTTTGATAAAATTACTACACTACTGATGAACAGAAGATCTCACTCAATCGCAAGAAGAGAAAAAACATTAACATTCAGTCTCCACCCAGCGTCAGCTACTGTCAAAAGCACTTCCTACACTGTCAAACAACAGCCATGGACCTCTCACTGCAGTCGGCCGTGCTCCTGATGACTTATCTAATCTATGCAGGTAGCACTCTCTTCCTGCTTTTCTCTCATTGTTGGGCTTTTGGTTTCTAAAGGAAAAATTAACATGTGGTGAAGCCCAAAAATGTACATTCATATTCTTTGTAGAAAAATGTACATTCATATTCTCTATTATTTTTCTTTCAACAGTAGACAGTGCTGCAGAGCTGCACCAGAAGTTCTTAACAACTAAACCTGCTACAAAGACTGCCATTGTAGAATGCACTTTCTCTTCAGACTGTCAGTATTATGTTCATTGGTATCAGAAGAAAGATGGTGAAACGCTGAAAAGAGTTCAGTATGTGGAAATCAGTAATGGAGCTACTCGAAATGAGCCTGGCTTTGAGTTCTTAAAGTCAGAGAAGAAAAAAAGTGACCAGATTGTTTTAAAAATCCCTAATTTAAGGACAGAGCATTCAGCAACATATTATTGTGCCTGCTGGGACTATGGAGTGGCACAGTGAGAAAAGGTCTCAGAGACTTGTACAAAAACTCATCTGTAACCTCAGTGAGAAAACACTGCTGCTGACTAAACTGCACACAGGGGGTCCTCAAGTTACATCATGGTTCCGTTCCTCCAAACGGGATGTAACACGAAGTTCGGAACTCAAGTATGTAATGATGAAATACATTTATTAAACCTGAATGAGTAGCAGGCATATCGCTAACACGTGTCTCTCATAGGCGTTCGTTGTGGGATGTGGTGTGTTTCATGAGGAGCAATGCATTGTGGCCTATGTAGTGTCTGGTGTGGGAAAACAGGTGAGTAATATGGGCAGAAAAGAGAGAGTTGCTGGGAGTGTAGGTAAAAAAACACACAGATCACATACACAGCAATAATGAAGTGAAACAGTTCCTGACCTTTACTGTAGAGTCTGCTTTATGCTTGGGAGTCATGAAGTTTGCAAATAAGCAAAACAAATGAAAATATTATATAGCGCTGCATCACATCGAGTGTATTCGTCTGCTCCACTCACCAACTAGTTTCTGTGTGAACGTAGTTTTTAGGTTGTAAATTCTGTGTAAAAAAAAAAAGAAGGCAGCCAGTGATGTAACCATGAATCGGCATATGTCGAATGCGACATAAACAAAAAGACCCCCTTTACTGTATAATTTACTTCACTTACAGATAAATTAATAATTTTAAGAAACTTTATATGTTCTATTATTTTTACAATTGATGCTCAAAAATATTTTGGGGGAAAACAACATCAATGTTGTTGTTCTCACTGACCATAATACTGTACATCCGCAGATTAGATAGATAAATTGATTTGGGGGAGAATTCATCAAATAAAACTTCAAACAAATGGCTTTAACAAGGGATATGAATTCCTCTGACATAGAAATGCTATTATTGTTCATTTCAACTTTATCCTCAGAATGAACTCACTAGATCAGGGGTGTCAAAGTCAAATGGACGGAGGGCCAAATAAAAAAGTAATGTGCATTGAAAACAAACATTAAACATTAACTTTTAAAGTTGAACTGAGTAGCAACTCTCAGTATGTGATTGCACAGCAATGTTCACTTGTTTGAGGCTGAAGCTGATACTTGGTGGTGTCTCATCTTTTGTACAAGTTCATCAATATTCGGGCTCAGGCTCTGAGCAGAGGAAATCCTCAGAATTGAGTGAAGGTGTTCAGCAGTAAATCGACTGCTGTGTGATGTTTTGTTCAGCTTCATCAAAGAAAATAGTTGTTCACACAGGTATGTGCTGCCAAACATAGACCACGTGTGAGCAGCCCGGATGCACAGCTGGGGCATTGTGTCCGGGAGGAAACGGGCAAACTCATCCACTGCCGCATATTTTGCCCTCAGTGCATCATTACATTGGATTACTGAGCAGTTCAAACATGCTTTTTCGTGCTTCAAAGTCAGATAGAGTGTTAGATAAATAAATATTTCATTATATCTTTTCATGGGACTACACTAAAGATATGACACAATGTAAAGTAGTCAGTGTACAGCTAGTATAACATTGTCCCCTCAAAATAACTCAATACACAGCCATTAATGCCTAAACTGCTGGCAACAAAATTGAGTACACCCCTAAGTGAAAATGTCCAGATTGTACCCAATTAGCAATTATCACTACCTGATGTCATGTGACATCTTAGTGTGAAGTGAAAATGTACAAATTGTACCTAAAGTGGCAATATTAAGTGTGGCCACCATTATTTTCCAGAACTGCGTTAACTCTCTTGGGCATGGAGTTCACTAGAGCTTCACAGGTTGCCACTGGAATCCTCTTCCACTTTTCCATGATGACATCACATGGCTGGTGGAAGTTAGAGACTTTGTGCTCCTGCACCTTCCATTTGAGGGTGCACCACAGATGGCCAGTGCAGCACATTTACCCTCTGTTTCTTTAGCAAGTATTGAAGGTGTGTTTGGGGTTGTTATCATGATAGAATTCTGTCTTCTGGCCCAAGGGTGGGGATCATGTTCTGCTTTAGTATGTCATAGCACACTTTGGCATTCATGGGTACTTTAATGAACTGTAGCTGCCCAGTGCTGGCAGCACTCATGCAGCCCCAAACCATGACACTCCCACCACCATGCTTGACTGTAGGTAAGACGCATTTGTCTTTGTACTCCTCACCTGGTTGCACACTTGACACCAAATAAGTTTATCTTATTTAGCCTCATCAGACCACAGGACATGGTTTCAGTAATCCATGTTTTTAGTCTGCCTGTATTGAGCAAACTGTTTGCAGGCTTTCTTATGCATCATCTTTAGAAAAGGCTTCCTTCTAGAACAACAATTTGATGCAGTGTGCAAAGCATGGACTGCACACTGACAGACTGACCCCCAACACCTTCAACCTCTGCAGCAATGCTGGCAGCACTCATACATCTTTGTTCAAAAGACAACCTCTGGATGATGCTAAGCAGCTTCTTAGGTTGACCATGGTGAGTCCTGTTCTGAGTGGAACCTGTTCTGTTAAACTGCTGTATCGTCTTGGCCACCATGCTGCAGCTCAGTTTCAGGGTGTTGGCAATCTTCTTATAGCCTAGGCCATCTTTATGTAGAGCCAACAATTTTTTATTCAGATTTTCAGAGGGAGTTCTTTGTCATGAATTTCCAGGTAGAACTTCCAGTGACCAGTATGAGAGAGTGTGATAACACCAAATTTAACACCTACTCCCCATTCACACCTGAGACCTTGTCTAAGAAGTAACATGACACCAGGTAGTGATAATTGCTAATTGTGTACAATTTGGACATTTTCACTTGGTGTACTCACTTTGGTTGCCAGTGGTTTAGACATTAATGGTTGTGTGTTGAGTTATTTTGAGGGGGCAGCAAATGTACAGTGTTATGCAAGCTGGAAAAAGTTTAAAATTTGTTCTAAGCAGATTATTAATACCATTCTAGACTTGGAATGCAATAGTTAATAAATTATAATAGTTTAGATTGGACATGCCTTTAAAAAGAACTACAAATTTTCTCTTCAGCATGATACTAGCCAGCACAATGGTCTGAATACTGGCATTTATAGCACTCAAACAGAAAGGCTCTAAAAAAAATCCCCAAAATGGAATCTTTACCCTAAGAAAAGACCAAGAACAGAGTTTAGATTTCCTTGAAAAATGTATGTTCTCCATCAGTGTAAGACTTGTGCACATAATTTACATCAATGTGGCATAAAAATGGTTTTCATAGCAGCATTTCAGGTGTGGCAGCACCTAGTGAAAAGATCAAGATAACATTCAATTGAAACATGTTGAGAAAATGTGCTTATTCTCAAATGAAACATCTGTGAAACACTTCAAGCCTCACTTGCATGGCTTTCCTGTAACTGAGTGTTTAAAGGTCCGTTCAGGTCTTTTTGTCCTGGAATAAAACACTGTGGGCGTTAGGAAGATTTTTGGAGCAGGCACAAGACTTAATGGAACAGGTAAGAAAACACCATTAAATATTGCACCAGAAAACAGAAGGTGCTACTACGAATTTGCTAATTTATTCTTACCATGAGATTAACCATATGCTGTACAAATGAATTCTCAGCTTCAGTACCGTCAGCTGATAAGAAGCCAGCATCTGTATTCAGAGTCGAAAGACTGTGGAAGAGGTTTATTCATTCTGTTTCTGAGTGTAGCTCTTGTTATACATATGACTACAAAGTGTTTGGGACGCGGCTAATCGTTACTGGTATGAATATATTTTCCTTTAACAACATAACTGATAGAAAACTGATTAATTGAGGCAAGATGAGGTATTTTATTAAGCAACGCATACTGCAGTTTAAACATTGTACAATGTAGCTTTAAATTGAAGAAGCAACATAAAAAGAGCAAAAAAAACAACAAAAGGCCTAAAAGCCTGGAATTTTAATCCAGCTTAGAATTTCTACAACGCATGTTAAGGTGGAATACAGTAATAAACAATTAAAAAGTAAAGAAAAAAGAAAAAAATGCAAATGTCTAAAATATTAATGAAATAAAATATTTCAGATTAAAAGCATAGCCAAACTGAATTCTCCATTCTGATGCCTCAATAACTTTATGTAGACTACCATCAGAAATGTATGCATCATATACCATTATCCATTAGCTATTCATCTTCAGGGATGCAGGACTAGTTTCCCAGATCTAGATTAAGTCTAACCCCAGAATCAAAACTAGCCTTTATCCAGGTCTAAGGTCCTAATTGTGAAGAGTGTGTAAGACTTTCTAAGTGAACAAAAATCATAACTTAGACAAAGGTGTTGTTGGAGAAAAATATTCTAACTTCCATGAATTGCAGGTCAGCTTAAACCAGATCTACGGCAGAGTGGACAATGTCACAGACCAGCAGTAATACATGAATGTACACAGACATATATACATACATTTTAACTGTTATTTATTTTGTACAGTTACACAAAAGTTACAGTAACATCAGCACCCAGAACCATAGACTAAAACACTACTTACATGGCCTCTGAAACAAACAGATACTATCTGAATAATGAAAAGCAGTATATGAGTTACTGTTTGCTGGCATTTTTGTGCTTGGGTAAGACACTGTGGGTAGGAAGGTCTTTGGTGCGGGGACAAGACTTTATGTAAAAGGTAAGAAATCGCCTTTATTCATTCCTTCTGTTCAAATGTCTTAAAATGACTTCTGAGATTTTATACATGAACTGCATGCGATACAAATCGTAATCCTAGCTGCAGCATTACAGACTGGGAAATGAAGCAAGAGTCCAGAATCAGAATCTAAAAAGTATGGAAAATGACATTTTATTTGCCAGGTAGTAGTTGAGGAGGTTTCTGTTGTAGACTGTTTCTAAGTGTAGCTCTGGCTACTACTACAAAGTGTTTGGATCTGGAACACGGCTAATCGTCACTGGTATGAACGTGTTTCACAATATTTTTCTTCTTATCTTTTTCTATTTATCTGCAGAAATTTTCATATGTTGATTGTGGTAAGGTGAAGCACTTTTATCCATTCAGCTTTAAACTTGTACAAGTCAGCAAAATATCACTGTAGAGAAACATTTTAAAATGGGAAGTTCTTAGCTATTCACTTGGCTAAGGAGAATGGTCATCGGTTATTTCAAAATGCCTACAAATACACATAAATACATATGTCTTTATTTGTCTGAATAATTCCCTTAAGGTAAGTCAACAAACTCCTTGTTTTGCAACTGTACTGTTCCACATTATATAGACAGTTTTGAAATAATAGAATATAAAGGGTTTTTTTTCCAAAATGTGGGTTTGATTCTTTGAGAAAGTAAAACTAAACTAAACTAAAGTTTAAACTAAAGAACTGATAACTGACGCCAAATCATTTGAACTACATTACAGTCAAATTAAACCTGAACAGTTGGCTTACTGTTTAAAGCATCAACTAAAGATCCAATTTTACAAATGTTTAGCAACAGCATTTTAGTTCTAAATTTTACTGTTTCTTACTGTACCAATAAGTCAGAACTGCCAGAGTAGAGCATCTATTTAGCATTTGAAACAACAATCATGCTTTCCTGGCCTAACACCTTTTATAGGGATATTTCCTTTGAAAACAACTGAAGTGTTTTTGTAGTTGAATAAGACACTGTGGGATACTGGTTTAAGGTCTTTGGCGCAGGCACAAGACTTTATGTTACAGGTAAGAAAAAGGTCATAAAACAGATTTTATTCTAATGTGTAACATTGTCTAATCACAAAGTGAACCATATGCTATACAAATTCATTCTTTGCTTCTGTACCTTCAGTACTTTCAGAGTTTGACCTTTCAGACAAATCTAAAGACTGTGCAAGTTGTTTAATTTTCTCGGTAGTTTAGAGGTATTTGTTATAGTCTGTTTCTAAGTGTAGCTCTGGCTATTACACCCACAAAGTGTTTGGATCTGGAACGCGGCTATTCATCGCTGGTATGAACACATTTTGCAGTTTCTTTGTGTCCACAACTGATAAAAATGGATTAATGTACACAAAATTTGGCAGATGTGCTCAGATTTGTAGAAGACATCTTGAATAGGAAGCTAGCAAAATTATGAAGAAGTGTGAAATAAATTATAGAAAATAATGGAAGTCAATGGAAAATGAAAAAAGCTAAAAAGTTAAATCTTGAAATGTCAATGCATTGAAAACCTGTAATCCTGGTGAAGTAAAATAGTTTTGTGCAGATTTAGACATAACCAAGCTTTTTAAACTACTAACAAATCACTTAAGTGGTTAAAGTTATGCAGTTGTAGTTTAAAGGATCTTGTTGAAGTTCATTTCTAAGTGTGACTACAAGGTATTTGGATCTGGAACACGGCTAATCGTCACTGGTATGAACACATATAGTTTCAATGTCTACTTTTTAACAATAAATCTGATTAAATAACTATGGCAAGATGACAATGACAATTTTACTGAATAAGTACCTCTTGTAGTTTAAAGGAAATGCAAGGAATCTTCAAGTGGACGTTGGAGAAGTATAAAGAAAAATAAGAAAACCCATTACTATTGTTTATAATATATTTGTAAAAGTCAAAATCAATGTGAACTTAACTGTCATTTAGACTGTTTGGTTTCTCCTGGCTCATTGCAAAATTGCAACAACCAAGACGTGTGCATGTAGACATAAATGACAACGCAGTCAAAGAAAAAGTGTATGCATAGGCCATATGGGAACAAAAATATTGCATATTTTACCATATCTGCATTATGGCACAATGTAACAAGAAATATAAACAAGGCATTTGCTAAAAGTGTTGAATATTGCAGTAAAAATGAGCTCAAAAATAGAGAAAACACTGAATTATTCTCACAAAAAAATTAGCTATTTGATGATATGAGAACCATACTGGCATGCTCACACAACAGTGTTTGACAGTTGTTACATTATTGCACAATGTAGGGAAACATAAATAGGCATGAAGAGAAACATGGTTGTGAGAGATAAAAGTAATTCTGTGAAAACAGAATTATTGCACTGAATTTGTAAATAAGAAGTAGTATTGTATTAGTATTGTATTGTACAGTCAGTGACATCTAGCAGTCAGGGATATTCAATGTCGCAAAAACACATTGTATCTCCAAAATAGATTACTATAAAATACTTTATATGAGAAAGGAGAAATATTACTTTTACAAGTTAATGTAATTTTTTAAAACTGAGATGCAGATTTAAGTTCCTAAAGTGATGATGAATGATTGGTGATGCATTGATTATACACAAAAATCTTAATTAATTAATTTTTTTATTTGTTAATTTATTGATCTTTTGAAAAGAATGAGATCAATATATGTTTCCTTTTTGAATAAAACTAGAAAGAATAACTGTTTAATCATCAGGGACTGTGTCAAACTCAAACAAATATCTCTGCCCTAAACAAGTTAACTAGTATTGATCATAATGCAGACCTTAACATGTTGTATGAGTATACTTTTAATTTCTCTGTTACCGGAGAAGTCATTAGAATTCATACAAATAATCCTCCTAAATTAGCCTGGAACCTTTCACTGTGACTCCTTCAGATATTTCTGAACACTGGACAATATTTATCAACCATTTTAATGTATTGCTGATCTGTGGTCAGGTTCTAATGTGTATAGTAGTCACAAACTGACTACAAATCAGATTATTTAAGAAGTTTGATTAAAAAAAAATAGGTAGTGTAATTGCCCATACAAACATAACACAAACAGTATGAACTGACATAATGTTTTACGCTCGATAACTGTGAGGAACTTGTAATCAAACTGTTAGACTAAACTGTCATAATTCGTCCAGTGCTATTGTTCAAGACAAACCTAACCATAACAGGTGTTCATTCATCCATACACACCACTGGTGTTCATTCATCCATACACACCACTGTAAAAAAAAATTTAAATTAAGAGTGTAGGAGTGGAGCATGTTTTAAGTTTTAAAGAAGTTCCATATAATGTAAATGTAAATTATGACATATACATTATGACCAATATACTGGCAACCAACCAATATACTGACAAAGAAATTGGTACTGATATACTACAAAAAACAAACACACACTGTTGTCCAGTTGGCAACAATGCACAGCCTAAGATATCAACAAAACAGTTAGTCTTCAACCTTCCCTATTGGACAAAACATTTGTTTTCTGTACCATATGCAATAACGCCATGGGTCTTATAAACACACCTTTACTTATTTATCTGTGTCCACAATTTCAGAATAATTGTACAAGGAAACAAATTTACCAGTTGCAACATTTGCTCAGACATGAATCAGACATATATGTCCAAAATTAATCAAAGCAGCAATAGTTCATCATATATTATAGATATACCCAGGCCCCTTTTTTCCAGATAATATTAAACACTACTTAGCTAGTTGTTTTGATTTTAAAAAGCCAACTACGTATCTTGAGCTCTCTAGATACCAACGTATGCACATGGCCCAGACTGACAAATATCAACATTCACAATTGTAGCCAAGAGCACAAATCTGCAGCACAAGAGGTTGGTATTTCACCAACTTGCTGGAATGTGCTGTAAATGTTAACTGCATTTACTGAACAAATCAAACGCTGAAAAATCCATAATTTCAAATATTGAATACACTCTTTGATGTTGAACTTTTCTGATTTCTTATTATTGTATTTTAACATTTTAAGCTTTAAATCCTTTATTGGAGTCATCAGTCCTGGAGCGTCACAATACTGCAGCATTTAGTGTTTCCCCTGACACAACTTATAGAGTTCATCTGTTCAATTCTAATCCTGGGTTGAACTAGGTGTGGTTCTGCTGGAAAAACACTACTGTCTGCAGTGATGTGCCCATTGAGGTCATATATAAGAGTATATACTATAGTACTCTTTTGCAAAAACCTTTACATAACTTTTACATAAATGCAGACTCAAAGGAGGACTACTGCTACTCTCCAATATTCCAGGATATTGATGATAATCAATAACAAACAAAAAAATCTAAAAATGATTAACATGGGTAACTTATATTTACAAACATTTCTATTGGTCCATTCATCATAAAAGTTCAGGTGAAACAGGTGGTAAAAAGTAATTGGAACATTAAAAGGTGATGCACAATTTCTATACCTTGTATTCATTGTTGATTGACTGAAATACTACAATTGTTCCACCTTGACAGAAACTGCAGTTATACCTCCTTCGTTATCAGCGTACCCAATAGTCAAGAACAATGATGGAAGGAGCATACTGCTGTGTCAAGCCAGAGGCATGTCTCCTGACCTGGTGAGGTTCACCTGGAAAGACCAAAACAATCAGCCAGTGTCAGGCACAGATGAAGTGCTGGAGCAGAAAAATGAGACCAGTGGGGTGACCAGCATGCTCATCATAGACCATCAGAAAGCAATCTCTAACACATACACCTGCTCCGTCCAACACGACAGCAGTGAGCCAAAGCCTCAGGAGGTGACCATTCCAAAAGGTGCATGTTGCTCATAAATGAACTTTTTTCATTTACTGTTGTATGTTTTCAATAATATACAGTACCACAGTATATATGTCCTACAACATCATCACATGTTCAGGTATTGCTGTGTTTCTGTGTACTACTAACATAAAAACACCTGTTTTATTAATGTACAGGTGAAGACAAGCAGCCAAAGACAAACCCAAATTCTGACCCCATCCAAACCTGTGCACCTGAGCAAGATAACGAGGAAAAGACAGGACAGATAACGTCTGGTAAAGACATTTTTTATTTCTCATCCTTGTTTCCAATGGCTACAATAAAGCAAACATTTTCTGAAGAGCATCTTACGTTACATCCTACATTGTTACTATTTCATTAGCTAATCATTAGTGTACATATAAATAATATAACGCATATGTGGTGTAAAAATGTTAGAACAAGGTCAGAACACACAGTACTCAATATTAGGCAGGTGGCCTTAATGTTAAGGCTGATCGATGTTAGATTGCAAATCTGTATAATAAAAATGTAAAAAGAAAAGACAAAGCTCTTATGCAAGATAAGCAATGACAAAATGACATTATTCAATGCCTTCTCTCGCTCTCTGTCTCTCTCCCTCTTTTCTACAGATTCGTTGAAGCGTCTGCCCAAACTTTATCTGTTCAATATCACATACGTGTCACTGCTTGTAAAGAACTTGCTGTATTTCATCGCTGTGTGTGTTTTACTGTACAATAAGAGAGCTGGAAACAAAGAGTCATTCAGCAGTAAAACCAGTCCAACATCAAAGCCAGACAGATGAAGTGTTTCCACGTTTATTTGCTTATTTTCAATGGGAAGTGCTTCTCATCCCAGCTCAGGCCATTCTTTTCTATTGATTTTCTCTTAGCAGTTGATATGTATTGAGTAATTACACATAATACTTTTATTATTAGGCTCTTTGAACTTTCTCTGAAATTTTTGTAATGTCTTTCTGAAAGTTATTCTGAAAAACAGAAAAAAAATTCAGGCAGATTAAAGTGATGTACATCACTGTTACATTTCCATTCTCATGCTTGCATTTCTCTGATCATAACAACACAAGTGTTTTCTCGTTTACATTAGTATTTAGCCAGCATTTATCAATAAAATATGTTAGTTGTTGGTGAACATAGATTTTAGTCTGTGAACTTTGTTTGCTTTGCCTGTTTTTAGTCTGTATTCTGTATTATATGGTCCTGTACTTTTCCTGTGAACGCACCAACATATGCGTTCCAACTTTTTTCAAAGTTTTAAATAAACCTGGCTCTGGCAACATTGAGTCCTCATGAATCAATATCTTCTTCAGACTTTTCTCTAAAATTTGTTTTTCAGAAAGGTCCTAACAAAAGTGTCAAACATCAGATTCTTTACATGTGCTTAAGCTGTAGAATTATTTTATTATTTTATTTTTATTATTTATTAGTGTAGTTAAAATAACAAATCCCATTGACCTAGGTGAAGAAATATGCCGACTTCAGCTCTGAATAGTGTGAGTGAGGCATGGCTCCCAAGT
>JBBIGC010139006.1:0-21391 GCA_037576955.1 Lepidarchus adonis
AATGTTTATCAGTACATTGCAGAAAATAATGAACTTTATCACAATATGCTAATTTTTTGAGAAGGACCTGTATATGTAAAGTTAAACTGGATTAATTATGGTCAGTAAACTTTAAGTACTCAGAAACACAAACTTTAACCCAATGTTTACTGTCGTTTTGCTCACCCCTACTTCAGGTGTGTGTGTGTGTGTGTGTTTTAGGTGGTTCCACAGAGACCTGTCTGGTCTAGAAGCGGAGGCACTTCTGAAAAGTCGTGGGGTTCATGGGAGCTTCCTGGCCAGACCCAGCAAGAAGAATGTTGGAGATTTCTCCTTGTCTGTCAGGTAACATATGTCACCTAAACATTTTTTGCTTTTAGCTGGAGCAGCAGAACCAGGCCTAGTGTTTCTGCTACTGCTGCAGTGATGGGCAAAAAAACACAAAACACCCTTTTGGTCACTGGATTCCTGACTGGCCGCTGACCCTCTGCAGAATCTGAGCCGTTTGTCTCGGGGAGCAGAAGCGGTTTAAGGAAATGTTTTTCTTTTCTTGCCTATTTTGTTGTCTGCATTGCTCATCACAGTTTCCTACACTGGATAATCAGGAGTCCATACAGAACACTATCATAAGCAACAGAATGTGTGATTTAAGGAGTCCTTGTCCCCATTCTTGCAAAGGACATCCGATCATTTACTTATATGGTCTCAAAAGTTTGTGATTCAAATTTGTGGACTCTCCATTAATTTATTTTATGCCAAGAAAGAACAGTTCAGGATTTGAGGACCTATAGACTTTACCTGACTACACTGTTTTGACAGAGTGCTGTCCTTATATATAAGATACAAACAGGATAACAGTACCATCAAAGGTACAACATGGTCCCTAAGGTCCAACTGTACCTCAACTGACTTAAAGCTAAACTGTTCATTTTCCATATTCTAGTTTCACTTTACATTTTTTACCATTTGTAAAACAAAAATGTACAAAGTAAACATGGATGTAAGACTAGGTTTAGGGTTAGAATCAGTGCCACTTAACGTCTATCACACCAACAAAATATGGTTTAATTATATTCCCTAAAGAAAGGTGCTGTAGATGTGCCCTTGAAGGAACCGCCCCAATGAAAGAGCTTGTACAGACTAATTTTTTTCAAAATTAACTTTCATGTTAAATGTTCAGCCACAAGGTGTCCCATATGTAATTTAATTAATCTTTTAAAGTAAAATGTGAATTGATTTTTTGTTGATTTTTATACAGATGTAATTTGAAAATATTCATTTTAATTGTTGACTACAATGTTTGGCCATGACGATCAACTTGCCAATTTGCGCATAATTATTTTGTACTGATTTGTTTATGTCTCTTTAACAGAGGTCACATTGTATCGCATGTGACAGGGGTAAATTATGGATATTATGTGTTTGCTAGGACACAGCTTATATGTCATTTTGAAGGTGTCAAGAAGCCTGAAAAAGGTCTGTCTGCTTGAACAAAAGAATGTTTAAAGAATGAGTTAGAGCCACAAGTTATGTCCAGTACATGAAGAGTGTTGAGGTTGGCTGAGATGTAGCATTCTCATTAGTGCCATTTATTTATTTAACCTGCACACAAATAATCGTAAAATTTTCATCCATTGAGCTCATCAGAATCTTACTCTGTTTTCTCTCCTCTCTTTTTTTCTGTCCTTGTATAAAATTAAACAAAAAAAAAATAATTAAACATTATTATGGCACTGTGCAAAAGTTTGGGCACTCTACATAATAAGTATTTAGTATCTTTCAGTTCTTGTACTTGGGTTTTTCTCTCATTCTTCCTTGTAAAAAGCTTCTAGTTCTGTAATATTCTTTGGTCGTCTTGCATGCACAGCTCTTTTAAAATCTACCCACATATTTTCAATGATGTTTAAATCAGGGGACTATGATGGCCATTCCAAAACCTTCAGCTTGCATCTGTTGAGGTCGTCCATGGTGGATTTCGAAGTATGTTTAGGACCATTGTCCTGTTGTAGAAGCTCATCTTCTTTTCAGCTTCAGATTTTTTACAGATGGTGTGATGTTTGCTTAATTTAATGGAATCAATTCTTCCCTCCACCCGTGCAATGTTTCTCTCCTTTTTTTCTCCAAACATGCTTTTGCTGATTGTTTCTTACTTGTTTCTAAAACACATCAGGTTTCTGCAGATGTTGGATTTTATGATAGGTACGCATATAAGGTTTTCTTCTGCTGGCTCTTCCATGAAGGATATAGGAATGGTGAACCACCACTCCTGAATCTGCTAAATCTTCCTGCTGTTTTTTGCAGTTAAATGGGGATTTTCATTTGTCTTTCTGACCAGCATATGAGCAATTCTCTCCAAGAGTTTTCTTGATCTTCCAGATCTCATTTTGACCTCCATAGTTCCTCTGAACTGCCATCTGTTAATTACATTTCTCACTGTGGAAACTGCAAGCTGACAATGCTTTGCTATCTTCTTGTAGCCTTCTCCTGCATTGTAACTATCAAAAATCATTTTCAGAGTTTTACACAGCTGCTTAAAGGAACCCATGGTTGTTGAGTGTCCACAAGTGTGTGCACATGTTTTGAAGAGTCAGAGTATTTGTAAAGCTTTGAAATTGGCACCAGCTGACATTTACTAATGACAGTTGTTGCCATGCATCCGATCTAACAAGGGGATTAAGGTCTGAAACCTTGTAAAAAATGTTTGCTGAAAATATTGTGTATTTTTTCCATGTCCTAGAGAGACTGTGTTAACATCTTTTCAATTACAAAATCACCAAAATCTGTTATTTATCAAGGGGTGCCCAAACTTTTGCATAAGCCTGTAGCTTTATTTGCATTGTAGACATTTATACTTTGTTTCTTTGACTCTTTCTCTCCCTCTGTCTCTCTACCTCTTAGAGTTGGGGACATGATAACACACATCAGGATCCAGAATACAGGTGATTACTATGACCTGTATGGCGGGGAGAAGTTTGCTACGTTAGCAGAGCTAGTGGAGTACTACACAGGAAACCACGGTGTGCTGCAGGATAAAGATGGTACTGTCATTGAGCTAAAATATCCCGTCAATTCCTCTGACCCCACTACTGAGAGGTGAGTTTATACCCATAGCACTCCATAGATATATTCACTTCACACTACAACACACTTAAATTGCAATGTAGCCTAAAACACCTGTGATCTATAGGGTAAAGGAATAGGCTGTTAGTGTAGGGCTTCATCTCTTTTGCATTTATCACAATTTATTTGCCACTGAGGTGAAAACAGGGCCACAGATATAGCTATAACTAGTCATAGCCGCCTATAAATGAATGATACAGTATGATATAGAGATATCCATTAGAAGTTGCAATTATCGGCAGCAATAGCAAAGACTGTGGTTTAACCTGAAGTATTTGATTTGTAGGTTGATGAAACAGAAAAAAAAGAAGTTCTGTCAAAGTTCTGTTAAAGTTCTGTTAAACTTTCCATATATAAGTTGTTGGGTTTTTTTTTAAATAAGAGGAAATATTTTATTATTATTTTAATCTGTTAAAAAGTGACTGTATGTATTGTATGATTCCTCTATAAAAATTAAATCCATTTTTTTAAATGTGTTGATTGTGCAACATACAAAAGTCAGAGGTTCGGTCTTTGGAATGGATTATAATAAATTCACTTTTTCATCACCCTACAGTAACTTTTCAAACAGAAAAGTGTTTAGATCATGTTTGTTTTACAAAATCAACCAAACTCGAAGAAGCACCTCACATACTACTATGAGAAGAATAATTAACTCAATATTATCTTGTTGTCACATAAACCCACAAGTCTTTCAGCTTTTTAAATCACACTTAGAACAAAGGCGTTTTAATATGCGGTTTAAGAATAGCCTGGAAAATAAATGCCTACTGTTCATTATATATAATATAATTAATTGTGTAGAATATATCCAAATAGCAAATAGCATTTATAGTCGTTTTATAATAACTAAAAGGACATATTAATTCATATCAATTATATATATTTTTTGCTTGCTTCATTGAAAAGTAAAAGTGACAACCAAATGTCTTGACAGACTGTACATTTCATGTATTTGCAAAGTTTCTCACAAATTGCCTTGATTGTCCTTTACCCTTGCTTATCTGGTCTACCATTCCTTGTAATACAGTATGTTATATATTCTAATTGCTTAATTGCATATTCCTACATTAAATATTCATTCACATTAACCACCTAATAGAGTAGTAATTAAAGTCCTGAAATTTCTGGTTTAAGTAACAGTTCTGCTTTTGCAGTGAAAATAGGCTCTCAGCACAAGTAAAAGTAACATTACATTTAACAGCTTGAGTAAATATTTTGTTTAAAAACACAGATTAAGAATAAATAACAGGATATTTTGAGTAGATTACTTAATGAATGAATAATATATATTGAACCTTCTAGCCAATTTGTTCTTTGAACTTACTAGAACTAAATTAAGCAACTAATACATGCAGACATACAAACCAGCTGAACTAATAGGCCCTGTGCTTGTTGTAAAATAACTTGTGAGTTGTGGGCATTTCATTAGGTATGTTTGATAAATAGTAAAACAGCTTTAACTTTTTATTTGAAAATTTATAAACCAGTTTTCTCTGGTTTTAGTAACATTTTTCTAAATGCATTCACAAAGAGAAATAAGAAATGTCATCACCATTCATTCACCATTATTTTCTTATGTGGCATTTGTTCTTAGGCAAGAACAGGATCTTTCCACCTTTAAGAATGCTGACATGTTTATAGAAAATACTTGATAAGGAATCTGAGATGCACTTATTGTGATAGGTTGCTGTTACATGCCCAGTATGATCTGGCATATGAACTTAATCAGAATGATGTGGTGAGCTGATGTGAGGCCAATACGTAATGGAACATTGTCTTTGGTGCAGGGTTTGGGTCAGAGCTGTTGAATATGCACAGCACAGCAAAAACAGGATACAGCACATCACACAACATCAACTGACACTGAAAAATGATTCAGATCAACTGTGGTTCTGTTTAGAATGCTAAATACGCACATGATGAGTTGCAGTGCAGGAGTATGGGAACATCAACACACTGAAAAAATCACAGTATCTGGCAGCTAAAGATGTGTGAATAAAACTCAGTCAAACATAGTGTTGCAGATGGGTGATCTATAAAAAGTAAGACTGCTTCCTAAAACTACTTTGTCTGCAACAGCAGCTGTTAAACTTACCTACTCAATACAACCTACACTATCTCACAAAAGTGAGTACTCCCCTCACATTTTTATAAATATTTTAACTTTTTGTGGAACAGAAGTGAAGATGTGAAACTTTAATACAATGTAAAGTAGTCAGTGTACAGCTCGTATAACAGTGTACATCGCTGTCCCTTCAAAATAACTCAACACACAGCTATTAATGTCTAAACCACTGACAACAAAAGTGAGTGAAAATGTGTCAAATTGTGCCCAATTAGCCAGAGCAGGTGTTTTAAATCTGGCGCTCTCACACTCTCTCATACTGGTCACTGGAAGTTCAACATGGCACCTCATGGCAAAGAACTCTCTGAAGATCTGAAAAAAACCAATTAGATAAACATGGCCATGGCTATAAGAAGATTGGTGGCGGTTTAACAGGACAGGTTCCACTCAGAACAGGCCTCGCCATAGTCTACCAAAGACGTTCAGTGCACATACTCAGTGTCAGATCTAGAGATTGTCTTCTGAAAATAGATGTGTGAGCTGCCTGCATCGCTGCAGAGGTTGTTGGGGTGGGGAATCAGCCTGTCAGTGCTCAGACATATGCTGCACACTGCATCAAATTGGTCTGCATGGCTGTCATTTTAGAAGGAAGCCTCTTCTAAAGATGATGTATAAAAAAGACGACCTCAAACACACCCCCAAGATGACCACTGCCTTGCCAAGCATGTCTTCAGACCTAAACCCTATTGAGCATCTGTGGGGCATTATCAAATGGAAGGTGGAGGAGCACAAGATCTCTAACATCCATCATGGAGGAGTGGAAGATGATTCCATTTGCAACCTGTGAAGCTCTAGTGAACTCCATCTTCATTAGACTAAAGGTAGTGCTGGAAAATAATGATGGCCACACAAAATATTGACATTTTGAACACAGTTTGGACATTTTCACTTAGGGGTGTACTCACTTTTGTTGCCAGAAGTTTAGACATTAACGACTGTGTGTTGAGTTATTTTGTGGGAACAGCAAATGCACACTGTTATGTAAGCTGTACACTGACTATTTTACATTATATTGAAGTGTTATATCTACAGTGTTGTCCAATGAAAGGATATAATAAAATATTTACACAAATGTCAAGGGTGTACTCACTTTTTCTGTATAACTCCCAACTGAAATCACATCCACATTTTAGAAAAATTATAAAATCAAAAACAAGACATTAAGACAATGATGTTAATATAAAATCACCCCTAGTGTCAAAATTTGTTGAACCACCTTTTGTTTTAATGACAGTCTTGAGTCTGTTTGGATACTTCTCTATCAGCTAGATTAAGCAATATTTGCTAGTATATCAGTAAAATTGGAGGGTGAGTGTTGGTGGATTGCTATCTTCAAATCTTTCACAGATTTTCAATTAGATTTAGATCTGGGCTCTTACTGGGCCACACGAGGACATACCGGTACACTTTTTTCTCTTTCAGACATTGTGTGGTCAATTTTTCCGTGTGCTTCAGGTCATTGTGGTGTTGAAAGGTGAACATTCTATACATCTTCAACTTTCTAGCAAATTGTAGCAGGTTTTCCCTCAAGGACTTGATGGGTATTTTACCCCATTCACCCAACCTAACGAGAGTCCCAGGCCCTGTGGCAGAAAAAACCCACCTCCATGCTTTGGAGTGTGTTGTGGATGGTGAGCTGCATTGGATTTCCGCAAATGTATAGTTTGGTATTGAGACCAAATAGTTAGATTTTGTTCTCATCTGATCATAAGACCTTTTTCCACTTGGCATCAGAATCTTTAAAGTACATTCTGGCCTTAATGTAGCCTTTTTTTAAGAAGTGGACAATTGTGGAGCACTTGTGAAATTGTTGTAAAACAATGACTGCCATAAAATCCTGAAAGTCCTTCAAAGTGGTCATTGGTAGCCACTTTCTGATTCTGATTACCAGCTTCCTCCATGTTCTTCCATCAAGTTTGGAGGGATGGCTAGATCCAATGAGGGTCATAGTAGTACCAAACACTTGCATTTGCATTGGATTTACTCTGCTCCTTGGAATTAATAAAGCCTTTGAGATTTTTTTTGTATCCATCTCCTGCCTCCTCCATCTGCCCTTAACTCCATCCCTGAGATCTTTTGAAAGTGGCTTACCACTCATAGTCAGTTGTGTGCTGACAGTTGCATTATCAAGCAAGGAAATGTTCCAGAAACTGGTGTTTTTAGGCTTCACTAATCACACTGATTACAATTGATCACAGGTGAAAGCCAGTAACCGTGGTCTGCAATGGAAATGGTAGTTACTTAAACCAAATATAATTTAGGAGGGACGATGATCCTTTATTAATCTCAGTATTTCTAAATTTGTCAAGAGGTGGTGAGCAATTGAAAAGAAATGCCATTCTCTGACTAACAGACTAATGAAATCGAGCAGTAAAACGTCTGTGATATCCTGCTGTGTATTTGTGAAGTTAGTTGCTTTGATGGATAGATGGATTTCATTTTTTGCTTGCTAGTCAGAGAATGCAATTTTTATTTTGACATTTTGGGTCTAATTCACAAACTCGTAACTTCAGTATCGAAGCTACCATGAATACTGTAATAGTCAACAGGCTGAAATTAAAATGTAACATGCAACTGGTCTGTAATTATCTGTAATTATCGTGATTATCATGTTTGCTGTAAAGACCAACAGTAGCTACTAGGAACACAGTAATGACAACCTCACTTCTCATTTCTCTGTTCTTAAATTATACTAATTTAATTTTACTTTATTGCTATACCAGTACCTCCATAGTATGCTTATCACTACAAATAGTGAACAATGTAGATAAACATGAAGTGCAGAAGACTAACAGTGAACATTTAATGCAGTACTGGACAGAGTAAAGCTGTACTCATAGTGAACCACTGGACAGTCTGATCTAATTTTAGCTCTAACATGTAACTTCTTTACAGCACTGAAATTATTTTTTTAACCAAACCGAAACTAACAGACCAAAATCAAACTCATTACATAATCTTTTTTAGAATTAGAGTATTTCGCTAATTAATCGCTAAATCTTTGATGCATAAAGAGGTATTGCCATCATGGTATAGTGCTGTATGGCGCTTTGAAAAATATGAAAATAGCACAGTAATGATAATTCCATTCATTGGTCATAGTTAACCTCATTAAGGGAAGTTAACTGTTTATTCCACTTTCAAGCATTTGCATTTTGAGCCTCACTTATTGAATTAGAAAGAATGTTCCTATAGCTTGTTTGCTTGGAAACTGTGAACTAGTTATTTTCGTCATTTTCACTTGGAAATTGTGTAAAGCTGTGTTGCTCACACAATTTGTGATAAGTAGGGTACTTTGTAAATCTTAGCCACAACTCCTGAGTGATCTAGATCAATACCGCGGTAGGAACAGTACAAACCAAATCACTTCCGCTGGACACATTTCTACTGTTTCACAGTCATATGGCCCAACCCAAACGCGTGTGTGCGTGTGTGTACGTGTGTGTACGTGTGTGTGTATGTGTGCTTTATAGTCCAATATTTTACCAGCTTGTCCTGTCTTTTTTCCATAGCTTCAAATTATCAATGGTGGACGATAGTGTTTTGAAGGATGAAAAACCTGTGTAGCACCTCAATATTCGAACCTTTGCAAGCTAGCTAGGTTAATAAGAGCACTAACAATATCTCGCCTGCTCAGACAGTCGCAGCTAAGGCTTTAAAGATGTTTACACATGACTAGTCTCAGAATCTCCCATTGCTGGTCATGTGTAAACACCTCTATTCTGCTGCAAATGTGTTGCATGGGAGAGCAAAATTTGTTTGGGGCTTTGTCACATGGAGAGGTGGCATTCACCTTTTACTATACTAGTTTCCCTAGAGTCCTGATTGCAGCACTAGAGCTGCACTCTACATAAAAAATAAACTAACGGTAAAGTCTTTTTTGTATTTGTGCAAGTTCTCATCAAATGGCTTTTACTTGGTTATTACTTTCCATTATAAGTGAATGGAATGTGAAGTGATATGGAATTTGTGATTCACAGGAACAAAATCTGTTGCCAGTGACAGTGGTTAATAATAATTTGAGTGCACGATTATCAAAAACATTGAGTCTGTTGAGCTTTTAAATGCATCATTCAATTCAGTGGAACTTTTGCAGTGTTCTGAGCATTTTAAATGAAAGCATAACATACATTAATGCAAACTGAAGTGCTTAAATTGTATAAACAATCCTGAAAAGTTAAACATGTTTGCATGGTTGAAATTAGTTTCTTTATACAGCTCTCATTGTTTGTCCATGAACTAATCTCATAGGAATTGCCGATATAAAGTCCTAATATGGGCGCTGTAGAGATCACACAGGTTTCATAATGTTATCTTCATCCTGGCTGCTTTTTTGCTATATTGCTAAAAAATGTAATGATTTACATGTAACATTTACTTTAGAATTAAAACTAGTCAAATAATAGTATTATCCAATAATACTAAAAGTTATTGGTTTATTGTTTTTTGTCATACATGCTATGTACAACTTTTAGAATATACTATCACAACTACTAACACTTTATCTAATAATAATAAAATAGTGATTATTAATAATTATTTATGTAGCTAATTTACATTTATTATTCAAAACTGCATTTGTTAAATTTTTCTAGAAACAGAATCTCAAAAATAATTTCTGCTTTTTTAGAAATTAGTGTAAAATAATTTGTATAAAACATCATGCTTTTAATATTTCTGATACACTTTATAAGGCCTTAATACTACACCCTCACCTTCATATATCATTAACATTTTAGCTTTATAACATTTGAGAATCATTTATAACAGAGTTAGAAGCCTTGAGATGAATAAAGAATAGCTGAGTTAAATTTAGAGATGTATTTGGTGTCTTAATGAATCACATTACAATGTTTTTTAAATTTTTTAAATATTATTTTTAATTATTATTATTATTTCTGGAAAGTGTGTGCATATGTGTGTCTTTATATGTTTATTGAAAAACACATAACACACACACTTCCTTTCCTTCGTTGGCTGTTTGACTTCCTCTTCTCCTCTGCGGTTGGAAACTTTAGTTTTGACACATTTGCAAAGTGACCAGACCATCCAGTTGGTCTCCAGCTGCCCTCTTTCTCTTCCTCGGTCTCTTGCTCTCTTTCTGGTTCTCTTTTAGTCACAGTGGGTGGTGGCTCATGTTTGTATGATGCTGCATTTAAAATATTGAACCAGAAAAGTTCATGTGTCATCTTGTGTATGTGCCTGTTTTATCCAGGCTCTTCAGCTGCTTCCTGACCTACTGCTGCCTGTTTGGCACATTGAACTTACGGACACTGTCCAGTCTAAATTTTGGACTGTGGTGCCATACCTATGTGTGACTGCTAATGCTGTCCATGGAAGCATTTGTTCTTTGATACATTTTTCCAGTGAGTCAGTGAGTAAGCACGGCACTACAAGACTACTAATTAGCTCACAGATGAGCATATCTGTGATTAAACACTTGGCTAATTCAAGTAATGTCATATGTATATATTCAGGGCTCAGTTTAGAGTGGATGCAGTCCCATGTTCCCCAGTCAAAAACAAAAATCAGCAACTTTATGAAAATAATCTAAACTCAAAAGACCTTGTGGGAACTTCATTAATTGTGCCATTAATCAAATGCAGGCTTACAATTGCAACTTTAATTTCACTGTTTTCAGTTTTCAGAAGCCTTTTTTCCTGTGCTAAAGTCAAAAAGCCGAAATAAAGATCATAACAGCACTAGTCGATATAGCTCTCTACTTACAGAGGGCATAAGAAAAGGTGGAGACGCGTATCTTCACACTATCACACAAGTCAGCAGAGTACTTCTTCAAAATTTGTAATGAGTAATGGACTAATGTTGAATTGAAAAATATATTTGATTAACTATGCTTTGGCCCTTGGGATTCCTTGTTTCACCATAATAATGATTTTTAAAAAGAGAGTGTCGGGAGTTTTGCTTTCCATCATAGATTCATATGCTGTGATGATTGAATGAAAGTTAGACAGAAAGACAGACAGACAGACATGAAACGTTCATGTTCAGTACTTTGTTGCATATCCCTTGCATGCAACAACAGTTTAAAGTCTGTGAATTATAGACCTCATCAAATGCTGAGTATTTTTTCTAGTGATGCTGTGCTGAACCTCCACTGCAGCTCCTGCTTGTTCTGGACGTTTGTCCCTTTAAGTTTCTTCTTCAACATATGGAAAGCTTGCTCAATGGGATTTAAGTCAGGTGACTGGCTTGTCCATTGAAGAATTTTCCATATTTGTAATGGTTATCTTGGTGTAGGATGAAACCTCATCCATACTTAGGCAGTTTCTTTTCGTCTCCACACTTTCCTCTCATCATCACTCTGATACAGGTTAATCTTGGTACTTTGTTCTCGTTGGTGTCTTGCAGTGTAGCCTCTTTATTTCTGTTCATGAGGTCTTCTGTGGATAGTAGTCCCTGACAAAGATTCACCTGCCTTCTGAAAACAATATTGAGGATTATTTTGTCATTAGCAGTAAGATTACAGAGCTCACCAGTGCGTTCTTTCTTCTTAATGATATTCCAGATAGTAATTGATGGAATAAGATGGTAATCCTAAGATCATAATAGCGTCCTTAAACTTTATAGGTAATTTTTTTCCTCTCTTAAACAATGACAACTACAGACTCCAGATGGTAGAAGGAAGCCTAGATATCTTAGCCATGTACTAATAAAGCAATTGAACCTGTGATGCCAAACATTTTGGTGTTCTGAAATGAGGGGGCTGCTATAAAAAGTGCTGTGATTTCTACAAGATGCACCTAAAATGTAAGTTAATAAAATAAATGTAAATAACTAAAATCTGGAATGTGGACTTTAATAATTGTTTGATTGTTTGAATTGTTTGATTAAACATTTTGCACAGAGGAACAGAGCGGTATAACAAAGATAAATGTGTATTTGTTCCAACCATTTTGGAGGGTACTGTAGATAGATAGATCTGCAATTGGTTAATGAACAGATTTATACTTTAATGTCACAGCTGGAAAATTTGAATTCAGAAGGTACTTACGCTCATTATAATAATTACAGTCTAATAATAAACAATTACTTTTATTGTTAGTAACCCGTGCCTCTTACATAAATGTTTAAATGTTTCTAATGGGAGAAGTTTGATATTACAAATAATTAAAAAATATATCTTTAGGTAAAGAGTGGTACAGAAGGACAATATGTTTTTTCTCGTTGAGTGCCATGTGTTAAGTGGCTATTTAGCAAGTTTGTTTTTTTTGGAGCTATAGTGTTGCTTAAAAGGGAAGGGAAGGAGGAAGGGCACGCTAAAAATACTCTGCTGTCTCGGGCTGAGAAATCTTGTCATCAGAAAATTTTCCGACCGCAATACAGGAAACTGAGATGTAGAAACTGAGAAGTGAACCTAAATTTAAGCGGCACCCTCCAGTACACACATTTGCAAGCAGAGGGCTGCTGTTCTGAACACTGTACACCATAAATATGCAACACCACTCAATTTTAAGCTCTGCTGCTGTCATATTGTTTGCTGTGTTTAGGTAACATTCAGTCCTACTGTACTTTCAAAGACTGTAATACTGAGTCGCTAAGCAGCTGTACTGTGACCTCCTCATTGTTATGCATATTGGTATTGTTAGACTGTCCTTTTATATGGCAATGCATTTAATTAAATTATTATTTATTGTTGTTAGAAACAAACAGAATTCTGATTATTGTCTTATTTCTGTAGCATGAACGTTTCTCATGGTGTTCAATCATTAGTCAATTATTATATTGAATTAAAATTCTCTATCTCTTTCTCTCTCTCTCTCTCTCTCTCTCTCTCTCTCTCTCTCTCTCTCTGGAGGTGGTACCATGGTCACCTGTCGGGTCCGAATGCTGAGAAGTTGTTACGCGAGCGGGATGAGCCAGGGACGTTCCTGGTTCGGGAGTCTCTCTCTAACCCAGGAGATTTTGTCCTGTCTGTACTAACAGATGAGATGAGCAGTTCTGGCAGGAGAGTCTCCCACATTAAGATCATGTGTGGTGTAAGTGTGTGTGTATGTGTTTCATAATCCTACAGACATTTTTACCTGAAGGTTTACACTTAAATTCTAAAGCGGTGACTAGCTCAGACTGGACACTGGAGAAACTGCTTAAAACTGACTGTACAAAACTTTATTAAGCAGCTACTTTTAAAATCTAAAGCATAAGTGTGGGTGTGCAAGTGTGGACATGCGTGTAGCTGTTCTCTAAGTGCTGAACTGCTGTTCTGTCATTGTCTTTTACTCAATGTCCGGCATTTCTGCCCCAGTTGGGTGCAGTTTTCTGGCTCTTGTTCTAGCATATTTAAGACAGGCAACAACTGTGGAGTGTTAATCTCAGCTCCTGGCCTCACTGCTAGAGCGCACCCAAGAGGAAACCTTTATTAAAACAGCATTGCTGTATACAGTGCCAGTTCATTCCTGAAGGAATTTTTAATATGTCACACTGTAGAGAATAATAAATTAGACATCTGAATTATCAAGCAGATTTATGCAGTGAACAAAAGTGTTCGACTACAGCAGCCACATTATCGTTAATGTAGCCCCTGTATTGCCTTTGTCTAGTTTTGTACCATACTCCTGGCCTTCTCTCAGGCAGCTTCACTAGGAGCCATCTGTGATGCAATATTAATAACTTCCACATGTGCTGAGAATGCATTGGCTGCTGAAATGAATAGGTCACAAACATATTGGACAGATTTCAAAGGCAGGGAATCAAGTATATTTTAGAATTAGTATATAAGACACACAGACACATACACACAATGGCAATTGTTTTTGTGGGTTAGCTATGCTGTATTAGCACTAAAATACACAGCTTACATGCATAAGCCTCTGTGTGTGTGTGTATGTGTGTGTGTGAGAGAGAGAAGCTGTGTTCTCTGAATGCTAGCCATTGTGTTGGGTCGGATTTCAGTCAGAATGACTGTGACCTGGGGTAAAGACGAGCTCGGCTGAAGCTGATTCACTTCTCTGTGTTTGTGCACATTTGCATGTTTAACCTAACTTAGCATCACACTTCTGATGTTCCTCACCACAATGCTGACGTTAGCTGCAAGCAAACCAGTGTCTGACATCACTGCTCATTAGAATTTGAATGTAAAATGAACTTGTGTGTCATGTACGTACCTGTGCTGAGTTCACTCTTGTGTGTTATTCAGAATAACGGCTACACAGTGGGTGGGAATGAAGGCTTTGACTCTCTGGCAGATCTGGTGGAGCATTACAAACGCAAAGGTATTGAGGAGGTCTCGGGCACCAAGGTCTACCTTAAACAGGTAAGACAGGTGTCTGTACATGATAAATATGTTGTGGTGTTTTACAAGTCCTTCCCAAAGTAGCTCCTAGATTCTGTGCTTCCTTTGTGCAGGTTCTCAAAAGTATCCCCTGGGATGTACAGGAGTTCAGTTTTGCTTGGATTTAGTTTCGGGTGATATGCTGTCAACTAGGAATCGATGTTGTTCAGGCATGCAGCGATCCATGTTGAGATCTGAGCATCATTGAGAGAAAAAGCTTTAAGCTCCATGTAACTATAGTACAGCTATTATTATCACTTTCAGCTTCCTGTGGCTCAGATCGACCAAGTGAGGAATGAGGCATGGCAGTTTGCTAGAGGGAGCCACAGGCATGGTTCTAATGGATTTAGGTCACCATTCAGGTGAAATCTAATGAGGACAGGCAAAATGTAATTTCTTAATAACAGCCATCTATCCATTCATCCATTTTCTGAGCCTCTTAACCAGGATTGCAGGGGACGCTAAAACCTGTATCATTGTGCATAAAGTGGAAAAATACTCAGTCTATTGCAGGGCGCACACACAGTCAGTCACACTTTTTATATACCGTATATCTTCCAATAGTAGCCCGAGCGTTTATTTTAACTATTATTCGGATGCCCCGATGTATAATGGAGGCAGTTGTTTAATGTAGACAGGCTATTATTCTTCTTGCAGACGGAATGGTGAAGGTATTTACAGCCACAAAATGTTGTGCAGCTTCTTCACTTCAAATGTTCTTTTGCATATGTTACCACATAGAGTTTGAACGCTAAATCAAATGACCGTTTCCATTGCTCAAACTACTTCACCCTGTGAGTTTATGATTGACGTTATTACGAGATGAGGTGTGTTTCTGATGGAGAGCAGGAAAATGGGTGGGGAGCCTCGGAGGAGGGGTGGAGTTAGAGTTTGTCTTTGTAGAAGTTAAAAGAGTAAATTAGTGATTGTTGTGTTAAAGGGAGCTCGTTTAAGCAGTAAAAGAGCACTAACGTTACAGAGAGAGTCAGGAAGGAGCTGAGTCTGTCATTTTGTGCTGAATGGAACTAATAAAACCCAGGTCCCAACTACATTGCACTCCATGTGAGTTCTTTGATCGACTGGAGTTGGAGACGGTCACGGTGAAAAACCGAAAAAGGTAACAACGAGGAAACAAAAGGGCTAAACGTACACAAAGACATTTCATTTAGACTTTCTTCCTTCCTTGATAGCATCCGACAACAAAACAGTTTAAATACGAAAAGGTACTTACAGTATGATTCACTGCAGGAGGGCGGGAGCCCAGGTGGTACAAAAAGAGGAATAGTGTATGGAAAGCGCGGTGGGTCATTACAGATCTGAGTTTACTAATGGCTACTAATGGAGACTGTCAATTTCTATTTCTATCCTTCAAACCCAGCATTTAATGGAAACAAGCGACAAAAAGAGACAGGCTATTATTAGAAGATATGCGGTGAGAAACAGTGAGGAACCTAAGTGTTTGAACACCCTGTGATTTTACTAATTCTCTCACTTAGAAATCATGGAGGGGTCTGAAATTCATATTGTTGGTGCAGTCCCACTGTGAGAGACAGCATTTTTTTAAATACAGGAAATCACATTGTGTGATTTTTAAATAATTTATTTGTATTGCACTGCTGCACATACGTATTTGAACACCTGGCAATCAGTAAGGACAGCAATTCTGTCTCTCAAAGATGCCTTTAAAAAGTCCACTTCTACTCCATATTAATCTAAATAAGTAGCACATGTCTGAGCTCTTTAAAGACACCTGTCCACCCCACAGTCAGCCAGACTCCAACTACTAGCATGGGAAAGACCAAAGAGCTGTCAAAAGACACCAGAGACAAAATTGTGGACCTCCACAAGACTGGAAAAGGCTATGGGGCAATTTCCAAGCAAGCAGCTTGATGATAAGGTTAGGGATCAGTCCAGGACTACACAGAGGAGCTGGTCAATGACATGAAGAGAGCTGGTACCACAGTTTCAAAGGTCATTGTCGGTAGAACACTACGTTGTCATGGTTTCAAATCATGCATTTCACGGAAGGTTCCTCTGCTCAAGTCATCACATATCCAGGCCCATCTAAAGTTTGCCAATGACCATCTGGATGATCCAGAGCAGGCATGAGAGAAAGTCATGTTGGTCAGATAAGATCAAAGTAGAACTTTTTGGTCTAAACTTCACTCGCTGTGTTTGAAGGGGGAACAATGCTGAGTTGCCTCCCAAGACCACCATCTCTACTGTGAAGCAAGAAGGTGGTAACATGATGCTTTGGAGGTGCTTTTCTGTGAAGGGGACAGGACGACTGGATGAATGGGGCCATGCATTGTGAGATTTTGAGGAACAACCTCCTTCCCTCAGTCAGAGCATTAAAGATGGGTCATGGCTGGGACTTCCAACATGACAATAACCCAAAGCACACAGCCATGAGAACCAAGGAGTGCCTCCATAAGAAGCATATCAAGGTCCTGGACTGGCCTAGTCAGTCTCCAGACCTAAATCCAATAGAAAATCTGTGGAGGGAGCTGAAACTCTGTGTTACTCAGTGACAGCCCTGAAACCTGATAGATCAAGAGAAGATCTGTGATCTGTTTGGAGGAGAACCACAGGAAATGTTAACACTGATTTTCTCAGGCGCTCAAATATTTATGTGCAGCAGTGCAATACAAATATATCCTTTACAAATCATACAATGTGATTTTCTAAATTATAAAACATGCTGTCTCTCACAGTGGGAATGTACCTATAATGTGAATTTTAAATTTCAATGATTTCTAAGTGGGAGAACTTGCAAATTGCAGGGTGTTCAAATAATGTTTCTCACTGTATATAGCTATACGGCATACTTTTGTTATTTTTTGTAGACAAGCAGCATCTGATACCAGTGTTTGTAGTGTTGCAAATTGCAACAGGGTTTGGGGCAAAAATTTGCTAATAACTTATTCATTCCCTTCCCATAATGCTCCCCTACAACACTGTTTTGTTCACAGATAATGAACATTTTAGTTATTGTCTTACACAACCTTTTCATATATATATGTGTATAATATATGCAGTGTGTTGAATGGTGGGATGGTGAAAGAGATAAAGCATAAGTATACAATGATACCAGGGCTTCCTGACTATTGGTCTCTTCTTCTCAGCCCTACTTCTCAACCAGGGTGAATGCAGCTGACATCGACAGCAGGGTGAAGCTGCTGGATCAGACAACAGAGCAACAGAATGAAGAAAAGGGAGACAAGAAGATAAAAGCTGGGTTCTGGGAGGAATTTGATGTGAGTGTGTCTTATATAGGATATTTCCACTCCCACATCCCACAGCCATTTGCATTACACAGGCAAATAAAACTTTCATAATTTTTCCTGTGTTCCTGTCTCTTTCATCTGTCATATGGTGCTTTGTTGCAGAGCTTTTCATTGGATTCATTATTTCACATAAAACACTTTATTATATAACACTTGGCTTTTAATTCATGTACATAAATACAAAGGGCAAAATTTGCCTAACTGATGATTTCCTTAATTATATTTCTTTCCCAAACTATTTTCAAAAGAAAAAGAAAATGATTTGCCTCAAAGGTACTTTAAACACCTGAAAGGTTTGAGAAAGCATGAGTGCTGACATTGCAACAAGGGAATAAAATGTATTAAAAAGGAAATTAAAATCTAGAAAGGGTTTGTATGTGAAAAGAATAGCATTATTACTGTGGTAGTTTGTTTTGTTCATTGGTCTTTCTCTTTTGCAACTGACTAAGAGATCTTATCATTTATGTGAAAAGCTAGGCATCCCTTAAACTTTTATAGGGCAAATCTCAGATTGTTTAAATGCATGTCCAATAAACATATGTTAATTGGCTTCCACAATGGTGCAAGGCTGATGACGGCTACTGCTTCTGTATTATATTCAATATTTCTGATTGAATCTGTTAGACCACAGTAGCTGAATTTTGGTAAGACTCCAGGATGTGGTGATGGCTGCATCTTCATTGTGCTTTCTCACTGCATGTGTGTGGTAGCTGTCAAATACAACCCTCCTTGTTCCTCTGCGCAGGCACTGCAGAAATATGAATCCAAAGTGAAGAAAAGCAGAGAAGAGGGCATGCGGCCAGAAAACAAAAGCAAAAACAGATACAAGAACATCCTTCCCTGTGAGAATCTGATTTTCTACAAAAATTTAATATGTCCTTCTTTAGCCAGGACTGATACATTTTTTCTCTACTTTTTTAATGCAGTTGATGACACCAGAGTAATTCTGCAAGGTGGAGACCCCAATGTTGTTGGGTCTGATTACATCAATGCCAACTATGTGAAGGTATGAACTGTGGACTAAAGCTTTTACAAAAAAAGAAATTGGGACTACATCTACCTGAATTATAAAATCCCCCTTTTCTATAAGCTTAAATAAGATTTGCATAAATAAGAACTTTTTACTATAGTATTCTAGTGTCACCTGAACATTCTGCTTTTCTGAGTGTGATACATACAACATCAAACAATGGTCTGAAACATCAGTCAGATGCAGATATTGTTTTTTAAGCAAATGGATGCAGATACAAATAATCTGAATCAAAATCATCTGGATTTTGAAGACTGGATAAAGATAAACATATGTAAAAGTTTACAATAAATAAACAAACATCAGTAATTGGTCATTGATAATGCCATTTTTAATGTCAATTCATTTACAACATAATTTTTAACCACTTGGTAAAATTTCTTAATTTATTAAGAAGGACAGAACTCAAACAACAAATAAAATTATTTACACAGACACATCAGGTCTGTAGCCATCACGCATGTCTTTGCATGTCATCATGCATTCTAATTCCTGGTCTATTTTTCTCTGTAGAATAAAAATTGTGAGATTGGTCATCAGAAAGTCTACATTGCTTGTCAAGGATGTCTTGCAACAACTGTCAATGATTTCTGGCAAATGGTGTGGCAAGAGGAGTCTCATGTCATCGTCATGACGACAAGAGAGGTGGAGAAAGGACGAGTAAGCTGCTTTAAAACTTCTGTATTTAAGGTTGTTTATCTTCTGATACTATTTACAATTATAGAGGATAAATCTGCTTTATCAGAGAAACCTGAATGTTTCTTGTATTGGAAGGATAGTTTTCATTGGATTAAGGAAAAAAAAAATTCTGTGTAATATAATGATAAATGTTTCTCTTATGGAAATGTGTATGATTTTACAAAACTGCAGTGTCAGGTTCTCTAGTGTCAGATTCTTTTGTGGACATTTTTCTACTTTCAAAAATGTTTTTACATATATTGCAGTTGTCGACTGGTGTTTAGGTTTAGCACTGGCCTAATGTTCAATATGCTGTTTTAGACCAAAACAGTACTGTGTCTCTCATGACTTGCAGAAATACACAGGTTATGTGTTAATAAGCCTGTGACATGTTTGCTGTTCAGAACAAGTGTGTGCCGTACTGGCCAGAGCCTGGAACCTCCAAAGAATTTGGCAGATATGTGGTGATGTCAGTGTCAGAGAGAGATGCTGCTGACTACAAGATCAGAGTGCTTGAATTGACCTCTCTCGACCAGGTAACAACACTTCTCCACTCATTTCCCAAACACAAGTCATGCCATACTTCTTCAGTCAGATCTTCAGACAAATGGTGAACTGCAAATATTTAGCTTCTGATGATTACAGCAGTTTAGTCCTTTGTCATTCTTTGCTTCTTTGTGACTTTCCTGTGATGGACTGGTGATCTGTCCAGAGTTTCACTACACCAGCAGCCCCTGCAACTTTAGTTAGATAAAAGTCTCTTCTATTGGATGAATAAATGGTTCATTACATTACACATGAAAATCAATGAATGATGACTTTCTCTTTTACTCAAATGTTTTCCATTAAATTCCATTTGAGTAAAATATATAACATCTACAGATATTAGTATTTCATTTTAAGATAAGAGAAACCTTTATTGTCCCAAGTGGGAAATTATTTTTACACAATTTTGGCTTATTGGTGTGATGTGCTTTACAAATATTATATTAATTGAACACTGCTGTGCACATTTCAATCTAGTACATTAACATTCATAGTCATTTTTATCAGTAGGTTCTGTTGGATCCACAATTCCCCACTAAATTCATTTTTAATGTAGACTGCTTTAATGCATTTATGTTTATCCAGACATCCTTGTTCTAATTTCAGGAATCAGCTACTTTAAAGTACACCCATAACTCTCACAATTAGCTCTCACAATTTGTAAACTCTCATTAGAATAGCATTGCAATAGAATGGGATGCTCTGGAACAGTCATACATGTGCATAAGAGCACTATGCCCAATGCCATAGGGGCTTAAACCCTTATCAATGGACTGGGGTGCAGCTTAACTGAGTCATCTATACAGTACCTTTGGGATGGGCTGAGGTGGTGATTGTGATTCAGAACTTATCATCCAAAATCAGTAGCCTGACCTCACTTATGCTCTTGTGGATAAATTCAAATCAAATCCTTCCCCATAGACACTGTTACTACGGCAAAGGCAAACAAGCATCTTCAGCTCAGCACTGCTGAGTTAAACAGAGGTCATTAGCTAGCACTCAACACATCTAATGGAGAACGCTAATAGAAACCTGCAATAACCATTATATGCCTGGTGTCATTAACAGAGAAGACATTTTCCCCTCTCCCTCTCTTTCGAAATTCATCAAATTGTTTAACATTGGGGAGAGAGGAAATATAATTTAAGCTCCTCACTCTCAGTGCTTTAATGCTATATTGACAGCTTTAGGGGACATTGCATGATTTCATCCATTTTTTATTTCCATAATTCAAATTAAGCAGTTTCCTTACTTTAACACCCCAGACAAAAATATTTGGCCACCACAGATTCTGCAAGTTGTCCCACTTAAAAATAAATAAATAATTATATATA